>VXBA01005559.1:776069-797338 GCA_013399895.1 Serilophus lunatus | reverse complement strand
GGCGGACGCCCTAGCGGCAATCCCCGGCCACCTTCTCGCGGTCGATCGGCTTCTCCGGCTCCTTCTTGATCTCCTCCTGCGTCACTCGCGACTCCACCGCCATCTTGCCCCGCCGCTCCCGGCTGTCTCGCCGCGCGCCGCCCATCGCGCGAGAGCGGGGCGGGCGGGCGGCGCCTGAGGGGAGCCTCCCTCGCCCTGGGGGCGGGCGAATGGCGGGGGCGGGCGTTAAAATAAATACTTAAAATCAAAGAAATAAAAATAAAATAAACGAGGGGTAAAGCGCGTCTGGAGTGTAGTTTCCGTTAATGTTGCCTTCACGGGGAGGTCAAACGCCTACGCTTCCCCTTTACGGTTTTGGAGTGGGTTGGTTTTTTGAGGTTGTTTTGTTGGGTTTGTTTTTTTTGTCCACGAGTGGGATCTTTCATCTGGGTCTGTGTTTGTGTCCTACAAAATGAGTGGGAATCTTTAATGCCTATAAAAAGGTACAAAATACGTGTTTGGGGCACGACGGCTTTTTTCAAAACGCCGAGAGTTGCCTGTTACTCAGAACACACGGAGAGGGGACCGTTTGTTTCCATGGAATTTACCCTCAGATTGTTACCTCGTGAATCTATTTCTCCTTCTGGAAGCAAAACAAAACTTGAGTTTCTCTGTGAAGCAATGCAGAAGCACATTTGCTTGCGGGTGCAAAACGAGCGGATACGAGAGCCCCACAGCTTGGCTGGGGCTGGGAGGCAGGTCCAGAGGGAGCCGCCTGATCCCGGCCCCGATCCCAGCCCTGATCCCGGCCCCGATCCCGGCCCCGATCCCAGCCCCGCTCCCGGCCCCGCTCCCGGCCCCGCTCCCGGCCCTGCTCCCAGCCCTGATCCCGGCCCCGCTCCCGATCCCGGCCCCGCTCCCAGCCCCTCTCCCGGCCCCGCTCCCGGCCCCGCTCCCGGCCCTGCTCCCAGCCCTGATCCCGGCCCCGCTCCCGATCCCGGCCCCGCTCCCGGCCCCGCTCCCGATCCCGGCCCCGCTCCCGGCCCCGCTCCCGATCCCGGCCCCGCTCCCGGCGCGCTCGGGGTGTCCGAGGATGGACACCTCCGGGAAACTACTCCAGCGCTGCGCCATAAAAACATATATCCACAAATGATGTTTCGTGTGCGCTATAAAGAAGGAAAAGGGCTGTGAGTCCACGCTGTAAAAAAGAGGGAAAAAAGCTCTCGCAGTTCACTCTGATATAGTTGCATTTGGTTTAAAGCGTTGACTTAGGGCTCACCTAATACAAGATGAGAGAACTAACGAGCTGCCAGAGTTCACCCTCAGCTTTTACTGACTTCCTTTTGTAGTAGCCTGGATAGTGTTGTATAGTTTTTATTCTACTGGAAATGACAGATTTACCAAGAGGAATGATTCAGCCTTGCCACCTTTATGCAGCAGCTGATTTCCCAGTTTACTGCACTGCTAAAATTAATTATATTTGCCCCGATAATACACGTTTTGGGCTCGGTGTGTGAACAGCCATTTCTGAAACAAAGGAATTTACGTCTAGGTATCAAAGCACAGTTCTGTTATGAATTGGAGTAGTTCCTTCTGCTAAAACTTTTTGAGTGCTTTGTTTATGTGGAAAATTATGCTCGTGGGCTTGAGTTTTAACTGAATTCAAGAATTAATTAATTTATTATTCATGCACTGTATTAACAATCACAATTTATTTTCAGTCCGAAATCTTAGTTTCTTATGTTACATATTTGGAAAAGAGAATGCAGTTATATGATCCATAACCTGGACTGCAGACGACCAGGTTGGGATGGCGCTGTCTGGCTAAAGAAAGCATAACACGATAAACTGGGTTCCCATCAATTCAGGATGAAGTCCCATGTGTTACCTGAGTTAGTCCCACTGTTTGCTCTTGGCAAAGGAGGAGGATTTAACTCCTGCTGCCTGTCTTTATTCTAAGTCATGTGAGGGGGTTTTTTTCCATCCCTTCTGCCAGGTGTTCCCTCACTAAATGTTTCCAAGAATAAGTTTAATTCCCCAATTTAAGATAAAACTACCCATCAGGGAGCTGATTTTCTGTCAGTTTATTGCATTTCACACTTTCTAAACTGATTCCAGGATTGCTGTATCTGGGGTAAGGTGAGTGGTGGAAAGTGCATGCCCTGGAGCAGCAGGGAGATGGAGGGAGAGAATAGGAATGGAATGGGGTATGGGCCTTCAGTGGCAGTGAGGTGGTTAATTGCTTCACCCTCCCTTCACATTTTCTTAGGTTTCGGGGGGCAAGTGGTCCCCTCTGCTTGTCTAGGGATGCTTTGTTCTGTGCAAACAGTGTACATGCATGCAAACATACACATATAACATGTGCTATGGGGAAAATGAAAGCCCCTCACTGAGGCAGAGTAAGACTGTGTGTAGGAGCAAGTCTCTAGCCTGTGTTGTTATAAAGGAGACATCCAAAATATGACTCCAACGTTTTCACATATGAATGCCTGTACAGCAGTGAGAAAAGAGGTTCAGAAGTATGAATTGCCTCTTTAAAAATTGTTAACTCACATTCTTATGGCAGTCGTTATTTAAATAGCAAACTTACTTGTTTATTAGAGCATCTGGGACTGGTACGAATGAGATGGCACGTTAGTGCAACAAGGATGTGGGACTGGGCAAAGCCAGCGTAGCCATTCAGGGAAGAGCATTGTGAGTCAAGTAGTCCATTGGCCTATGAATTGTGATTGAAAGGGAAAAACAAAAGGAACAGATGATATGGGGTGACTTGAAGATACATAAAGGAATGGAACAGCTGAGTCTGGGATATCAACCATTGAGGCAAATCTCCAAGAAACTCAAAAAACTGGAACCGATGACCAGAACAAGGAACTCCGAACATTTCAGACCAAAAGACCAAAAGAATCCAAGTTCAAAGAAGCTGAATTAGCATCAACCTCTGCAGCATACTATTTATAGGTTCTCAAAGCTCCCAGGACTTCTGACTTACTGGCTGCATTTGTGAGTTCTTTCTAACCAGAACTACATACAGCTCCTCAATTTGTCACGGTTGTATGTGTATGCCATAAAGCCTGTTCGATCTCATTAAGACTTGATCTTTATCTTGATTGCAGAAAGTTCAACTACCCTGTTCTGGCAACAGCACAATTGACTTTAAACATCTTTACAATCAACTGAGTGAGCAAAGTCTCAAATTTGATGGAGCTTCTATGCAAACTGACTTTAACTGGTGGAGAAAGAACACAGGAGCAATTTCCTTGTAAATATGATCACTGGTGTTTCCTGTATTTTGTGTCATGGTATGTTTTCTGTTCAGAGTGCTCTGTGCACAGTAGATTTCATGACAGTGTTTTAATTTCCTGTGTTTTGTACCAAAGTTAGTGTGAGTTTCAAGAAGCCTGTAGTGCTGCTGGGAAAAGACACTGTTTTCATTTAAGCTTCAGTTTTTGTTCATTGTCTTGTTTTGAATTGAGATGATTTGGGCTCACAAAATGCACCATAACTCTTGGGCTTCCGTGATCCTGTTCAACTGGCACATGAGCCAGCACTGCATGAGTCAGTGTGGTGCAGACTGGCAGGGAGGGGGTGTTCCTTTGTGATGTCACTGTATGTGTAAAGCATGCAGAGACCCCTGAGGCAGTATCCTAATAAAGGAGCACCAAGCCTTGGCTATCTGGGAGTAATGTGTACTTCTGTATAAATTGCATATATGTTTTTTCTTGGGTTTTGGGTTTTTTTTAATAAAGTCATCAGAAGGACCACAACTTAATTAAAATGCTTTGAAGATCATTTACCGTTATACAATCTTGCAAAATGATTTAACTGTTAACATGACAGTAGCACCAGTCGGTCTGTGCAGCCTTGTGCAGGCTCCAGGGACGCAGGTGGCTTTTGCAAGGCAGAGCCACTGCTGTGCCTTGTAAACAAGCTGCCTCATCCAGTGTAAGACCTTGATTGAAGCTGAAAGTTGTTTGTGACGCTGCGAAAAGTTATAATTCTGCCGTTCAGCTGGAACCGTTCCACATCAGGTGTTTCCCGAAAGAACATCCTCAGGATGCTTCTTTTTTTCAGTTTCAGAAAAATTGATTCCAAGAATAATATATTCGGCAGATGAACATTATCACTCATATTTCTATTATTCTTGTTCATTTTAAATACCTACAGCAATGTGTCAGAAAACCTTCAGTGTCCACATATTTTTGAGAAAGAAATAAAATTTGGCAGAGATGCTTATTCCTGTGTCAGAAATGTCCTCATAAAACAAACACACCTGACTGAACTGTCATCTTCAAAAAAACCCCACAAACTTGTGATTTATCTGTAGTCAGCTGAGACTAATATCGAGCACCTGGGCATGTGAGGGATTCAGAAGGATCTCCACAGTGCTCCCGAGCTCTGCAGCAGGTCTGAGCACGGCAGCAGTGGCACTCTATCTATGTTTTCCTTAGGGCACTGCTCCCCGCAGTGAGCAGCGATAAGAGATGCAGGATGCGACCCTGCCTGCATCCCCCGAGCAATGCGAGGAGGGAGCTGGAGAGCCACAGCACTTCAGGCCGACACAGTGCAAAAGTGCTTGCAATGTAAATCAAAAAGAGAGTGTGTGTTGTGCAAGAGAGACCCAGCAAAATTGTAATGACTGCTTGAATTTCACCTGGAACAAACTGGAACTCGTCAGCAGAGGAAAGCAGAGTTCAGTTTCAAGTAAAGAAAAAGTAACTCCTGGTTTGTCACGTAGAGTTATTTTCTTCTCTATACAAATACCCATGAAGGTGAGATGGTGAGGTGTATTAAATATTTTATTGATTTTTCCTGGTGGAGTTGTGGGCTCGCTTACAAAATATAAAATTAAGGAAGAAATATTGCCAGAATCTAAACCTGGATTTCATTAAAATGTGTTGTCATTTCTCTATAAAATACATCTGCTACAATGTTCCAGAAATTTTAGACACACAATAGAGTAATAAACCGCTTTTATAACTTGGGTAATACTTTACCATAGATTCCTGATTTCCCCCCTACTGTTTGTGTGAAATTACCTCAGTACAGAAACGTTCATACGCTGTAAGGGAGGAACAAATGGGTTGTCATTTCAGTAAGTGGAAATTTTAAAAATTGTGTATGAGACATGTTCTGTAGAGAGGATAAGCAACATCAGAAGTTGGTCAGCCTGTAATTCACTGCAAATAGTTAGGTCAGCGCCATGGGCCGCTGCTTGCACTCCCTGCTAGCTGCGTTTCCTGGTTTCCCTCCACTGGGGCAGCTCCACTACTGGAAGCAGTAGTGAGAAACCAGCTCAGTGTGAAGGTTACTTTCGTCGCTGGTGTTTCCCCAGTTGGAGGTGCTGCTGCCACCTGTCGGGTGAACCAGTTTTCCCAGGGGAACACAGAAGCCGCCTGACCTGCATCCCCCGCCCCAGCTGCTCTGAAAGCAACAGCATAATTGTCCAAATGCCCCGCATAGCAAAGCCAGCACGTCCCCTCGCAACATCATCATCTGGAAGAGATGTCCTTGATATTGCCTTCCTGTGCAGACAAATCCCTTCCCTGCCTCTTCCTCGATTAATGTGATCCCATCCTTGAACTCAGCACGGAAGTTGAAAAGGGGGTGAGTGTCTCCATTGAATAGACACAGTCCCGCTCATGCTTTGGTGGGAACATTTCCATGAATAAGTGTTGACAGATTAGGTTGATGGTTATTTCAGATTCTTCCCCTAAATATCTGTTGTTTTCCCTCCCATGGAAGAATAACATTAAAATACTTAAGCTTTTTCTCCTGAACCAGAAAATTCCAAGATCTCCAATTGAGTACCAAAGTATGTATGTTTTCATATACAGTTCCCTGGCTATGCTTCTCTTCAGCTTTCCATAAATTTCTGGAAGTTTCCAGCTTGTGACACGCACTGTTCCTATTGAAAATAGTAGGTGGATAAAGATGCATCCCACACACCCAGAACAGATATTTCCTTCTGTTTTCTGCCCCGGAATGATGGATCTTAACACAAAGAACCTCACATGTCTGTGGCATTTCACACCAATTCTGTAATGATGAGGGAACTGTTGACAAGTAAATCCTCTCTGAGCAGTCATAGTAAGTGGCATGTTTTGTGTCTAACTTTCTCTTTTTTGTTTGTTTTTTTTTTTTTTTTTTCTTTGTGGTTTTTGTTTTGTTTTGTTTTCTGAATGGCCAGTTACAACCAAAATGTTCTGGCTGTGATAAATTACCCACAACACTTTGAATAGTCAGTCCAGTGTAAAACCAAATTCTTTTCTGAATGCTAGGTTATATATACTGCAATATAAAATAACTTTAACAATGTTTTTTAAAGAAAGGAAATGTCTATCACTAGGAATTTACAATATGTGATGTTTGAGTCCAGAATGAGTTCTGACAGCTTGGTTACCATGAATTCCTCAGAGACATCGTGCTTAGTGGAAACACTGGCATAATGTTAATGGTTGTGGCAGGAGTAGCGCCTGAACAGAATGTCCTGTAGACACAATGTAAGGCAGAATCACTTCAGACCCCTTGGAAAGAAAAGGGTTGCATGTGGCAGAAGGTGCTGGGGAAATTCAGGAGACATTTTGTTGCAAACGAATGAATTCTTGCAGCAGAGCAGTGAAGGCACATTGAAGTTGTAGATTGTAAAGGGTACGGGGAGAGATGGACACAGCAGCCGGGGCGCCGGCAGGAAGAAATCAATGTTTTTACATCTCTTGCTGTTCCTTCCCTATCAGCTCTCTGTGGTAGAGCTGGTCATGGTAAGCTCTCCACAGACTCCAAAGACAATGAAACAGCTTAGCAAAGGCTTCATACTTAATTACTTTACAATAATCCCTTTGGTCTTGCCTGGAGTGGGTGAGGAAGGGTTCACACGAGCAGCTGTGGTGGCCCATCAGTGGGCCAGAGGGGGCGGTGCTAAAAGGCATCCTCCTTGCAGCAATTCAGCTGGAGTCAGAAGATGACATCTGTCCATAACCTGGTGCTTTCAAATGACAAGCTCTGTGATGTGACAATTTATGTGACAGCGCGACAGACTGTGACATTTCGGATTGCTATGAGCAGCACTCTTTGTGTTCACAAGATGTATAAGAAAGCGCAGCACTCCAAAAAATAAATAAGTACCTCACAGACTTGCTGGGGGAAAATTTTTGCAGATGAAAAAAGGAGAAGGAAAGAAAGAAACTACTTAAGAAACGGATAGGAAAAAAAAGCTCTTCGGTTGACATTACTTCACAATTAAGCTTTATGCTTTGTTACCCCTGTTACAAAGCTGAGGATAACTCAGAGTCTTTTCTATAAAACTTTGGGGCGTGGAAGAGCAGAAGAAATGAAACTTCTACATCTTTTAAATTACATTTGTTCAGTATGAAGCAAGATTAAATAAGAGCTAGTTTATCTGGGCTTGAGGAATGTAAAGGTACAATAACTACCAGCTGATACATCAATTTAATGCAGGTGTTGAGAGTTTTAAAAGATAACGAGTGAAAAGGACTCAAAGTTGCCTTTATAAAGAGATCTCAGATTTTTCAATGAAACAAATACTAGAAAAAGAGAGTCCATTATATGCAAGGAAGTGAAACTTTCAAATACAAAAAGAGCAAATATGCTATTCCTGGAGGTACAGACAGATTCTTTGACTTTTAAAGATGAACAATTACTAAGCATGAAGGTTTGAAAATATAAAAGCGAGGTATTACAAACATGGGGCATCATTAGTGTTAAATTCTTACATACAGATTCTGATGTATGGACTAAATCTTTAAATGCTGTTGAAGTCCAGCAGTCTGGCTGCTGATTGGTCCTTTCAGACTTGGCTTTACCCAAAAAAATATGGAGCTGCTGCTTAAACATGCTTCAAACATGCTTTCAGAATGACATTCAGAAAGCATTTTAGCCAAGACCAAAGATGAAATGATACACTGTAGAAGTTATTAATTGACTTCTGATTAAAAACCATGAAGACTAGTCAGAAAGAGAGATTCATGAGTGTTTATCCACCTTGGGCTGCAAACGAAGAGGGAAGATTTGTGTTAACATAGCTGTAGTTCTTTGAACTATGACCAGCCCATGCAAATGATTTGGTGTACAGAGGCATTACACATTTTTCATTACATGTTTAGGTGGCAGATGAAATCTCTGGGCTGGCAATGAAAGGTTCTCACTTCGTTTGCACTCAGGGTTGCCTGGATTTTGATGAAAGCTTTCTCATCCCATATTCTTCGAGCCTCTTTTCTTAAGTTGGTCGTTTTTAGTGGTGTCAGTAGTGGAAGGCCACCAAGAATGGGCTATGCACCTGCTGCTGGGATGTCTGAAGCTCATTCTCCTCCTGCTCTGTGGGTTGTGAGTTGTACAGCTCAGCTAGCTCTGTACACATGCTGACAACTGAATCGGGGGGCATTTTACAGTTTCTTCAGGCTGCTTGAATGAGTTTGGGCTTCTTGCCGGGATAGTAATTCCATGACCCCAGCCACTAGGATTGTGAGTGGGTTTACTGGAGGCTAGCTAGCAGAGATAATAGATGGTAAAAGGTACTTGAACGCAGCAGGATTGAAAAGTGTCAGGTGCAAGTGTTATTGGTTCGATCTGTGTGATGGAGCATGAGCAAGGCTGTGGGGATATTGCTGAAATGTGGGAATTATTCTTTGTGCACAGCATTTCCTGGCCCAGCCAGGAGTAAAGCCAAAACTATGACAAACAGCAATGCAGCCTTTTGCTAATGTCATAGCTTTTAAAGGAGGACTTGTAGAAAATACGAATCCTGCTTTCCTGACTATCTAATCCCAAACTACCTTGTTTTTGCTGCCAGATTATAAACAAGCCCTCTGACTTCATGGGGAAGGGTATGCAGAACACCAGGCTCTCTGCTTGCCAGACGTGTGAAAACCTTTGTTCTCTGGAGCTGTAGCAGAAGAGGGGTGAGACAGGCACGGCACAGGCAGGGTGTTCATGTGCAAGGAACACGGCCATGGCAGGTCCAAAGCGGAGTTTGAGCCAAGGCATGTGCCTGTAAAGCCACACCAGCACCTCCACAGGGAACAAACAGGGACGTTAAATTCCATCACTGAATACATGATTCAGCTCCTGCACTGTCCTCATGCAAGTCAATAATGTATTTCTCCCCTGAAATTATTTTGCATTTCCCTGAAGGGTTCTTTAAATATCTGTGACACAAAATGCAGAGGAAAAACTGCTGGAATTTGGTCTTGCTGAGGGTAAGGAAACAATATGAAGGATATGAGGCAAGTTATCATTTCATTGTGCTTTACTAGTGCTTGCAATTTACATCTCCTTTCTTCCAAGGCCTCTGCTGATAATATTTCCTTCTTCTAAGAATAGAGATTAAAGGTATTTTAAGAATTCTAGTTGTCGTGCAATTAATAGGGTAACACTTTGTTCTGAGTAAAAAGATCTGCTTGTTTTGAGCAGTAACAGTATTTTGCATGTAAAAAAAGGGTAATGGGGAATGTTTTATTGCCAGCACTTTTCCTTGCAAGGGGATGAATCACTTACATTCTTGGCAACCAAGCTCAAATTCACAAGAATGCTCAGTTTGATCAACTTCCTTCAAAACACTAAGCTCAAAGGAAAAAGGACAAATGAGAGAAAGAAACTTGGATGAGCTCAGATGCAAAAGATATTACAAGATGGACATCCAAGCAGGAAGACAATAAATCTAGTGTACAAATTGTTTTGCCCAAAGCAAGTCACTGACTTACTGTTACAGGAGAGTCCACTCTAAATTAAGAGGGTACTGGAAAAAACCAAACCAAACCAAACCAAAAAAACCAACACCCAAGGAGGAAAAGAACCAGAGCAGAGAAAGAAAACCCTGCTGATCTGGCAGACATGGAGGATGTTGTGTCAAACAAGGGTTTATTTGTTAACAAAACAATGTGAATTTTCAAGAAAAATTACCACCCTTCCCTTCAGAATGGAAGATTGTGCTGAGAAACAAAATATGAGAATAAAATTAGTTTAAGTGTGAGGAAAGTGTCCGTATTCAGGCTGTGGTTTCACACACCAAAGGTTGTGGGTCGTGGGGGGCCTTTCTTTGGCAGCAGCCAAGCCATCCCCTGGTTGCTCCCGTGCAGCTGTACAGTGGACCCTACTGAGGAAAGGATGGCACTGCAAATGGTCCCTTTAGGATTTATTCTAACAGATTATTTTTCAACGGATTGATTCCCTGGGCCAGCTCACCAAGCAGCCCCCCATGGCTCTGCACAATATACCCAAGCATCAGTGGAGAGGATGACAAGGGTATGGGGAGATGGCAGAGAGGGAATGAAGAAGTTGGACAGGAATGCCTGCTGCTACTGTGCAGCAGTACAGCTGTCCAGCTGTGGTCTTCAACACAGCACTGGTGCCCTCTTCTGCTCAGAGACAGTCAAATGGCAGCTTCAATGAAGCCAGCCCAATTGATTGTTGGCTGAAGTAAAAACAACCCAAGCAACACTCAAAAGATTATTTATTGCAGAATTTCCCTTTTTCTAGGTCATCCCGTGGTCATGCAAACAGCTGTGCCTATGTGTAAAAGCATGACTGTGAGGAGTTGTGGAAGACAAGGAGGCAAGTACTGCTCCCCAAAATTATGTTTCTTCTGTGTATGTGACTTTGTACTTTTTGATTTCCCCCCGCCCTTCACCCCAGTGCTCTGCCACCCTGCACCTGCAGTGCACACAGGGGCTGCAGCACCTCAGGATGCTTAAGACAAGCGTGTGTCACGTCCTGCAGCCATCATAGACTGGGCTGCTGCGCTTCTGTCCAGGGTGCCCGCCCCTCCCCCAAATGTATTTGATATTTAGTGAACCTGTTTTGGGGGTAAAAAGTGGGGAAAGAATGAGAAGGTAGAGGCCCAGGAGGGCTATGCCAGGCCACAAAGAGTAAGTGCAACCCAAAGCAGGACCCAAGATACCACAGCAATATCAGTATTTAATATCCTTGGCATCACACAACTGCTGCTGTGTGTCCTCAGGATTCCAGTTTCAACATATTGCCTGCTTCTGTCACAGTCTGTAGTGCCTGTGCAGTGAATCCAGTACTTCTCTCTGATTCTGTAATTAGATGTTTTAGTTATATGTAGTAAATCCCACAATTTTGAGACACTGTGAAATTACTGTGTATTCACCAGGCAAGCATATCCCGTTCGTAGAATAAGATCATTGCTTCCTGGTCTGGTTTCCTGCACACAGATTGTACAATAGGTCAGCGTAGGTCCTGGGGATATGTCCAGGTTTTCCACGTGTGTAGCCTTCCTATCTAAGCTACAGTACAGACAATCCTCAAACATCTGTGCAGGCAATTTTTCTTGTACACAAAAAGAAAACACCTAGCAAGTCTGGACACAGGGCCACCCCAAGTCAGAGCCTCCAACACAACATGAAACACTGTACCAAGCCCTCAAGGAGAAATGTGTGGAATCTCTGCACTGGCATTACTAAGAATAGACAAAAGTCTGCCATAGTGAAGAGGGAGAACCTCAGCTAGACCCTTCCCAGCCTTATTCCCTGTAGAGAAGGACTGGGTGGACTCTCCCAGGCATGAAGGATGGCAAGCACAGTCTGTTCTCTGCTCAGCAACCTGCTCTCTCTTTCTCCAGCCTTTTGTTGGAATCAGTGTGAAACCCAGCATGGAGGTTGCTCTCAGGCCAATAGGGCCGTGTCCTGAAAAAAAGGGAGATTTGTGTGCAATGAGTCTTTGTATTCATGCACGAGAGAAACTATGGTCGCAGTGGTGTTCTCTCACAGTAATGCAGAGCAAGACGGAAATGGGGTGAAGTTTTTCCAGTATTAAAATAAGCGGAACAAGAGGCAGTCGTTGTTTTGGGGAAAAGGAAAGCAGTTGATGTCAAAACGTTTCACCGACTTGGCAAAAATGCCAAGCTAGCCTTGCCTGCAGTATACATGGACTTCAAAGGGCTTATCTTGAATAAGGATTAGAAGGAGCCAGATCACTGCTTCCTACATGTATTCAGCTGAGGTCAAATGATATGCAAGGCTATACTCCAAGGGTGTGTTTTCCTTCTGACGCTGCCAAGTTGCTGACACCTCTGCCTGCAGGTTTGTGGAATCAGTCTTGCTTTAGCTGCCTGCATCCAGAAGGAGCTCAATTCTGGCCCAGCAGCAGGAAGAATGGGTCACACTCTCACAACCAGTCACTTTAGGAGAGCTGCTCCACAGTGGGAACACTCTGAAACAGATGGTGAGGCCCTTGCTCCAGTGGTGAGCCAGTACTCAGGAGGGGCGTGTGGTTCTCAAACAGGATGCAGGCTGAATAACCCTCCATTCCTGAAGAGGGTGGTCCCCGAAGGTCAGGGCTGCCTTCAATGGTGAGACAGTGTGAGAGGAAACTGCCTCAGAGAGTGCTTTCATAATGTCAGACTATGAATAAATTCAGCTTGTTGTATTCTGGATTCCCAAGTGTTAGCCATCAAAAATGTGAATAGGAAAATAAGGTTAGAAAAAGAACAATTCTCCATCTAAACTTTCATTACAGGATGAACAAGAGGTTTTCCTTCCCCCACCCTTTGTCTGATTTCAGACAAAGAGCTTTGCATCCAGTGTTGGAATTCTCTTTGCTACCTGGGAAGAACATACAGATTGTGGGTGACACAAACCTGGTAGGACTTAGTTCACAGAGTCGCAGAATACCTGGGGTTGGAAGGCATCTCTTGATGTGATCTAGTGCAAATTCCTGCTCAAGCAGGGTCACCTACAGCAGGTCACCCAGGACCATGTCCAGTCAGATTTTGCAAATCCCCACTTATGGAGGCTCTGCAGTCTCCCTGGACAACCTGCTTCAGCTCCAAGTGGACAGGCAGTGACAAGAGATCTGATGTCAGTGCAGATCATTTTGACACTTTTCACCTTTACAGTAAATTATCAAAGTACAATGTGAACAAACATACTTGATATTCAATCATTGACTGTGATTCTGGTGAGGCTGGTGAATATAAAATGCTGTGGGCCAAGGCCAATCCATACTTAACCCAGTTGCATAATTATGAGAAAAAGATTGTCAAAGAGACAGTTGAGTGCTACATGGGGTTAACACATTGTGGCCCCATGGGAACTCTCCTGGGTCAGGATAGGGCCAACCATTACTCCAGGCAGTGCTGTGCTAATTTAGTAGAAAGGACCAAGGGTCTCTGAACCTGTTACAACAATAAATCCAGAAAAACAATGGAGATTTTTCAACCTTTAAGACACAAGGAGTTTTCTGGGAGTATTTGTCCCTTAAGCTCCAAAAGATGAGAGAACAGCCACAGTCATGCTTTCTGTTCCCATGCTTCGGAGCCAGCACTTTGCCCTGACCGTCACTGTTACCAGGGCATCCTCTCAGTTCTGGCAAGAGATCTTATCTGAAATCTTAACAGAGGCACATTTAGGCTATTCAAGGCAGTTTTATATTGCTCAAGCTAAAGCCAGTGAAATGTTTTAATTAGCAAGCAAACACAGTCTGTCGCTTTCCTCTGTGTGATGCACAGAAATCTGTCTGCTTCCTCCCTGAGTACGGTACAGCATGTCTAAGCCACTGGCTACTATAATTAGAATGGGGTAAGCATTTATGTGGCACTATAAAGGTGCACTGGGTGCTTTGCAAATACAAAAACATTAATATCATTACCAAAGAATTCGGAGGCAAACGAGATGAAGAAAAAACACATATGTCTCCAGGGAAAAAAGGAATCTTGCAGAGATCAAGAATCACCAGGGCAGGAAGTCTGAATGACAGATCTGGAGAGGGGGGCTTCTGGGTGGAATGGCTGGATGCCACTCAGAAACACGGGGGTTTCTTTCCTAATCTGCCATGGACCTCATAAGTGACTTCCAGGAGTCAAGGAATTGGTGCATGGAAATCTCCATGTAAAACTGGTATTACTTCAGCTTCCAAAATAAAGGCAGGCTATGAAACAGAGGCTGGGAGGAGACGAGATACTGTGGCAGGATAGCATCAGGAGACACTCAGGAAGCAAAAGAGGGAGCAGGGACAAAGATGAGGAAAACCTCTGAAGAGTGAATAGGCAGGGAGCCAGTGGCAAGAAAAAGAAGATGGGATCCCTCAAGTGGGGCAGAGGGGGAGAATGTATATTAACAACCATTTGGTTAGGATAAAGGGAGGACAGAGAGACTGAAGAGTAGTCATCAGTGAATTGCAGTAGCTGAAACAGATAATGGTCAGAGTATAGAGAAGAACTGTAGTCATGGTAATAGAAAAGGAAAGACCACTTCAAGAGGAAGTACTGAAACAGAAACTAAAAGCTGCAGATTTGGCCTTTAATGAGAGACCAATGATGTGAAATGAAAATAAAGGAAAACCCATTAAAAAGAGAGGAATTAATTAAATCTGATTTGAAAGAACTGATTCTTTTATTTTGAAAAAAAATCAACTTCAGGCAGAATTAATATGTAATAGCAGCAAGGGCTTCAGGAGAAGAAATTAAAAAAGCCACAGGGATCTGAAACTGGATAGTCATAGACAGAATAGAAAATCATTTCACCTCAGGCAGAGATGATCAAGTGCGATCAGGGGAGACGGGTGGAACGATCAGCGGTGCCATGTTTCAGCGGCCGCCAGACAAAAAACTCCAGATATACCAACATTTGATGTCACCCACTCTGTGCACACATCTCCTCTCATAAATCCAAGATGAGGCTTTAGCATGATGTTTCAAATAGACACAATATGAAGAATGCCAGTAACTGTGAAATTCCACATGGCCAAGAAAACACTCATTGCACAGAAACACAGTCTTTGCTTGCATTTGACAACATTACACAGGGCTTAAAAAGTAGCTTCCAAATTTAGACACCCATGTTGCATTGTACACAAAAGATGGCTAAACATATGTGGTGTGCATTGAAATTCATGTCATAGGCTGAGCCTGCCCTCTTGCTCCATGCACACCAAGGGGCTGGCATTGTGGAGAACGTTAGAGCATCTGGAGTTACATCTGAATCTCTGGGAAGTGGAAAATAGAAGAGCAATTAGCCTGATCTATTCAGGCTGATAGGAGTACAAAGGAGTGTGGAGAGTAACTGTGAATGAATTACAGTATTTGAAGCAAGAAATGGCCAGAGAACAAAGAAGACTTTGGATAAGGGAAGAAATACTCAGGGAACTACAGGCCAGTCAGTCTTACCTTAGTGCTTGGCAAGATTACAGAGCAGATCCTCCTGGAAACTGTGTTAAGACACATGGAAAATGAGGTGAATAGTGACAGCCAGCATGGCTTCACTGAAGGCAAATCAAGCTTGACAAATTTTGTGGTCTTCTACAATGGCATCAGAGTTGGTGGATAAGAGAAGAGCAACAGACATAATTTACCTGGACTTGTGCAAAGCATTTGACACTGTCCCACATGATGTCCTTGTCTCTAAACTGGGGAGACATGGATTTGACAGATGGGCTACTCATTGGATAAGGAATTGGCTGGATGGCCGTATTCAAGGAGTTGTGGTAAACAGCTCCATGTCCGAGTGGAGACCAATGATGAGTGGTGTTCCTCACCACTCAGTCAGAGGTCAGTTTTGTGGCTAGTGTTGCTTAACAACTTTGTCAGTGACATGGAAGGTGGTATTGAGTGCACCCTCAGCAATTTGTTGATGACACCAAGCTGTGTGGTGCTGTCAACATGCCAGAAGGAAAGGATGTCACCCAGATGGACCCTGACAAGACTGGGAGGTGGGCCCATGTGAATCTCAGGAACTTCAACAAGGCCAAGTGGAAGGTCCTGTACCTGGGTCAGGGCAATCCCAAGCAGAAATGCAGACTGAGTAGAGAATAGATTGAGAGCAACTCTGAGAACAAGGACTTGGAAATGTTGGTTGACAAGGAGCTTGGCATGTCTTGTCAACGTGTGATTGGAGCCCAGAAAGCCACGTGCATCCTGAACTGCATCAAAAGCAGTGTGGGCAGCAGGTCAAGGGAAGTGATTCTTCGCCTTTACTTTGCTCTTGTGACACCCCACCTGGAGTGCAGTGTCGAGCTTTGGAGTCTCCAACATGACAAGGACCTGTTGGAATGAGTCCAGTGGAGGGCCATGATGATGAACAGAAAGCTGGAGCACCTCTCCCATGAAGACAGGCTGAGAGAGTTGGGATTGTTCATCCTGGAGAAGAGAGAGCCCTGGAGAGACATTCTAGGATACTTGAAGAGGGACTACAAGAGAGCTGGAGAGAGAAGGCATGTAATGACAGCACTAGGGGGAATGGCCTTAAACTGACAGAAAGCAGGTTTAGATTAGATATTAGGAAGATTAGATATTACATATTAGGAAGAAACTCTCCACTGTCCCTAGAAATGCTCAAGGCCAGGCTGGATGGGCTTTGAACAACCTGGTCTAGTGGAAGGTGTCTCTCTCCCGTGGCAAGGGGTTTGGAACAAGGTGATCTTTAAGGTCCCTTCCAACTCAAACCATTATATGATGCTATGATTTGTAGTCATGGTGATAGAAAAGCAAGGGCCTCTCCAGTTGTTTTGCATGCCGTCATGAAATGCTGCTTTAAAACAATTTGTTGTGACTTCTGTATCTCTATTCACTTTCACTTATAATGCAGCAGTATTCCTATTCATGTTTATCACATTCCAAGACTTAAAGAAGACTTTGCTCATTTAATTTACAAACTCATTACAACCTGAAGTTAAGATTTTATAAGCTTTAGCACAGCATGCAAAGGTAACATACAGTAGAGAATGAAAGAAAATGGCTAAAAGTTGAAAGTATATTTAGGACTGCTATGGTGCTTTTTAGACAAGGAACTGTTTATTCCTGAAGTGAGCTAAAAACAGTGTTTGGTGTGGGAAGTTAGTTCAAAATAGGTGTGGGCTGAAAGATTGTGTGGAAGACTAGGAGACACGTGGTGATAATGATAGTCATCAAACAGGAACATGTGGTGGTGAAGCATTTTTGGAGAGGAAATTCTTTCAGTTTTGATGCTGTTTCCATGTTATATTGTTCCATTATTCTATAATGATAGGGTTAGCTCTCATTGTGGACAGCTGAGTCCTATTTTCAGTCTTCTACTGTGGTGAATTGACCCTGGCTGGATGCCTGGTGCCCACTAAAGCTGCTCTATCACTCCCCTTCTCAGCTGGACAGAGGAAAGAAAATTTAACAAAAAGCTTATGAGTTGAGATAAGGACAAGGAGAGATTGCTCACCAGTTAGTGTCATGGGCAAAACAGACTTGACTTGGGGAAAATTAATTTAATTTATTATGAATCAAATCTGTGTGGAAAAATGAGAAATAAAAAGTAATGCTTAAAACCCCTTTCTCCCACTCCTCCCTCCTTCCTGAATTCATTCCCAAATTCTCTACCTCCTCCACCACAGTGGTGCAGGGGAACAGGGAATGGGGGCTGCAGTCAGTTCATCACATGTTGTCTCTGCTGCTTCTTCCTCCTCAGGAGGAGGTTCCTCACACTCCTCCCCTGCTCCAACGTGGGGTCCCTCCCACAGGAGTCAGTCCACTTTGAACTTCTCCAAAGTTAGTCCTTCCCACAGGCTGCACTTCTTCACAAACTCCTCGCCACAGAGTCACAAGTCCTGCCAGCAAACCTGCTCCAGTATGGGCTCCTCTCTCCATGGATCCACAGGTCCTGAGAGATGCTTGTTACAGCATGAGCTTTCCACAGAGTCAAGGCCTTCTTCAGGCATCCCTCTGCTCTAGCCTGGGCCCCTCCACGGGCTGCAGGTGGGTCTCTGCTCCCCCATGGACCTCCACAGGCTGCAGGGGCAGAGCTGCCTCACCATGGTCTGCACCACGGGCTGCAGGGCAACCTCGGCTCTGGTGCTTGGAGCACCTCCTGTTCCTCCTTCGCCACTGACCTTGGTGCCTCACATTTTCTTACTCCTCTCTCTGGCTGCTGTGCAGCTCTTTTCCCTTCTTAAATCTGTTATCTTGAAGGGACTGCAACCATTGCTGATGGGCTCAGCCTTGGCAGTCTTGGAAACAGCTGGCATTGGCTCAGTCAGACATGGGAGAAGCTTCCGGCAACTTCTCTCAGAAGCCACCCCTGTAGCCCCCCACTACTGAAACTTTGCTGTGCAAACCCAATACACCTACATAAGGGGTCTCTCAGAATTCTCCCCAACAACTTTTCAGGGGCTGCAATCCTTCCTCTGTTTCTCTATAAGATGGACGTATGGCACATATGGATGACAAGTCCTAACATGCAATTTTCTGTTTCTTTTGTAAAGGCCACGTGATACCTAACCTCCATCCTTCCATCCTGCTAGTGAGTATATCAACAAGTCTATAGGATTCAGGCCAAGTTATTTTGTTTGTGCAAGTCACTCACCTCACAGACAACAGTAAACACCCTCTCTTGGTTTTCTGGTGTCCTTCTATGCTGATAAAACTATGTAAGCAAGAGCAAAGCACACAGGATCTTGGCTCCCAGAGTACACAGAGGTGTGACTGCAGTTTTTCCTCTACTCAATATCATTCTCTCTCCCCCCCAGGAAAATGCGTGAGGTTTGTTGACTGGAGCTTCTTATGCTGCTTTGAGATGCCTTGCCAAGTTGCATGTTATCCCACTTCCTTCCTGCAGGCAATCCAAACAGTGGAGGCTTCCCCTGGAGCCTTACCCCTCACAACTGCACCACACAACTGCTCAGCTCTCAGGCCCTCTCTTAGAGTGCCAGAAGCGTGGTGGCTGAGCACTGGGCTCAGCAGGAGCTCTGAGAACCTGCCCCTTCTGTGGGCAGGACTTGAACAGGAGCGTGCTGCAATCCCGCCGTGCTGTGAGCCCCGGCGGTGCCATGAGCCAGCAGATGACGCCTCACCCTGCTGCACCACTGGGCAGCTCAGTGCTGCCCTGCAGATGTGGCAGGTATGCGACGTAAGGCCAGCTCAGTTGGCACAGTCACCATGAAAAGCCAGTTTATTTAGGAAAATGAGGTGGAGCAATAGGCTTACAGCACCACTGGAAAATTACTGTGTGTCAAAGAGAGGCTAAGCAGTGAGGATCTGATTTTCTGCAGACTAACTAGGGCAAGACCTAAGTCTTACAGGTTTCCCCTAGAGCTTTTTGCCTCGGCAATACCATATAACTAAGAAATTGATCTTCCCCTCTGCCCCTTTGTGTTTTGCATCCTTTTGTAATTTATTTTTTTTACTGACACTATGTTCTACTTGCTGATCATTATTCAGGAGACAAGGATTCTGGTCCTGGCGTTGCTATAAATTGCTGGTTTTTACTTGTGAACGTTCATGCAGCCTAATCTTGCCTCTCTCATCAACTTTTCTGTCTACCTTCTCTGCAGAGATGTAATCTCTGCTTTGAAGAGGAGGTCCGTTATTATGGATTTGGGGATTTTTTGGTAGCAATTGCAGCCTTCTGGTACACTGCCACATATAGCAAGATTAACTGATGCTTTCTCCTCGTCTGTCTGGGATGTTCCTGTTTAGTTCAACTTGTGCAATTGCCTTGCATCTGCATGGTCTTACTTCTGTTTCTTTTTTAATTTATGGTTACTTCTGCCACCTACTTCCCCCATTCTTTGATGCAAAAGCAGATTTTTTAAAAAACAGAGGTATAAATAGGATTTTTTTAAGAGCTCAATGCTTCTGTCTACAGCTGCCATCTATCTTTATTTGCCTATTTCCACTGAAATCTTATTCAGTGTATCTATAATATATGAATGCACATAGTTCAGTCTCTTAGTTTGACTTCCATGTTTTCTATTGGCTCATCCTTTTTTCCATGTGCATTACTGATGTCAGTCTGCAATCTGTCTAGTTCTCTTCCTCTGCACTATGTGTCTTTTTCTTTTCCATGTACTTCCTTGCCCATCTGTACTATTATTTTAATTCTCTTTGAATGCACATTAATAGTGCTTGTGAACACATGCCAGTGTCCCTTTTTCTGTTCCATTCCTTCCTTTACTCTGTTCCATGTCCAGTTTCTCTCAGAATGTAATCAGTTGAAATTCATTGCTCTTATTTTTTTTCCCTTTAGAGCTAATTTAGTCATAATTACAAGACTTACAGGGAAAGATCCAAGTCTTGTTCAAAGATCATATCCAAAGATCATTACCATGGTCACTATTTTTTTTATAATCTTCCAACTATAATTCCCTCTTTTCACAAACTCAGGCAGATCCAACCACATCTCAAAAGAGGAATGGTTTCCTCTGAAATCCATATGTAGTCCAAACCACATATTATGCTGGAAACCCAATACGTGTTCAGGTGATATCTAATCTGACACTTTCTTGTCCTTTTCTGAAGTATCACTTTCCCTCTAGACTTTTGATAATGCAGCCTATTAAAAGTGCTAACTTGTGACTCAATCCTACCCTTTAGTTGGGAAAGAACCATTTGTATATTTGTAAGCTGAGAGGGTTATAGTCTATCTAGTTCTATTTTCCAAGGATACTGGACCGCTGGCCCCCACTACTGAACTCCTTTCTTAGCATATATATTCTCTCTAGCCATATCTATCATAGATCTGATAAGTTTCTGAGATGTCAGCCTCTTGAGGTTTCCTGAAATGGTCTTGTTTTTTGCTCTGGGAAGGGTTAAGAGTAATTGTGGCAAAACGTCTGAGAGTCAGTCTGCTTTGCAACCAAAACGATGCGGGCTCCTCACTAACTCTGAGGATATGCGCTGTGATCCCCTGCTGTGACTGCTGCGTCTCTGTAACATTTTGTCTCCCTATTGACAATTATCCATCAGGTTTCTCTGGTGAGGTGTACTGTAGGTGCTTTTGAGGAACGTGACATTTAGCTTTAGTGACCCGTCAATAATTTGCAACCAGGTAACTAACTGAAAGTACCCATTTTCAAGAAAGTTTTTTTCACTGCTATTTTGGGCTTCATGTGAGTAAATTGCAGTCTCTGTTACGTGAGTCATTTTTGTCTCTTATTCCAGGGTCTTATTTAAAAAAATCTCAGATTTCCTTGTGTATGAGGTACTCAATGGACAAAGCATGTGTCATCTTATACTGATATAATAACTCAATTTTAAATCTACTCAGTGAAATGAAAGACTATTTTTTCTGCTTTCCAGACTTCAGATTTTCCATAAACCAGCTGTATCACAGGAAATAGGAGATTTTCTTCTGCACTCAAAATTGATGACAGAAAACAACAAAACGCTGGATTTGGCCTAATAGGTAAAACATATTGAAGACATATTATCCTTTCCTCGATAAACTCGCTTCAAAATATGTCCCTTATTGTAAAGGTAACAATATAAATTCCTTATCGGCCAATAATTTCTAAATTGATAGATCAGTCTAATGCAAAATGTGAATTTGACAGATAGTCTTATATATATATAT
>VXBA01005559.1:697570-776050 GCA_013399895.1 Serilophus lunatus | reverse complement strand
AGGTTGCCAGAGAAATAAATACAGTTTTCTTTTAAATCAATGTTAAATTAAGATTCTGGACTTTCAGACGTCAATTTAACATGATGATAAGTCACAGAAGGAACTATTCATCCATAGATTTCTTAGTCTTTCCAAGACATGGGATGGGAATTATTCCTCTTTCCTTACAGACAGGGAAGTTCAGATGGAGAAGTGAAATGGTTTGCTGTCAGTCCCAAAGTGGTACTGGGATGGAAAAAAGCTGATCTATGTTATCTTTAGCTCAACATACCATGTTACCACTCCCTCCCTCAGATCACCATGAAAGATTTCCCTGGAGTATCGCTATTCTGAAGCCTTGAGTGGTCCTTAAAGATTACACAATGCCCTTGCACTGGGGGGTGGGTGTGGAGTATGTGTGTGTGTAGGCACATGGGGCAGGGGACACTTTGTATTCTCCGTAGGCTACACACATGGCTCATTCCTCCCCATGTGCTGCTTTCCCATTCTGTGCTCTTGGATTTTCCCAGTCACAAATCCCCACTTCCATACCAGTCACTCTGGGAATTCCTTTGTATTCTCTTTTCCAGAGCCCCAGAGAAGAAAAGTGCCTCGTTTGTTCCCTCAGGGTAGGTGTCCCTCACAATTCCCTCTTTTTTTTTTCTCCTCACACAGGCATTTTGGGAAACTACCCATGTCCTCACCAGTTCCAGAGTCCCTCATTTTCTGCACCAAGTCAAAGGCTTTGAATGTTCATGTCTTCTTCCCACACCTTTTCTTTCTGTCCAGAGGATGACTCATTCAGAGCATCTATGGCAGGAAGGACAAAGCTGTGGTGGGGGTATTGCTATGCTGGGAGATGCTACTGAGCCAGACCTTTGATGAAAGGATAATTACAGGCCAGATTGATGGTTGCTTGATGCCCAGAGCAGATGCCAGGGCTTCACATGTCCTGCATTACTCCCTTCTCTTTTTCTCCAGGATTAGGAGGCCGTGGCCTAAAACTTTTCCTAAAATTTCAGAATTGGCTGGCCGTGATATTCAAAAGCCATCTGCATTGCATCTGAACAAAGCGATGCCATTAAGCTGATTGCAGGGACTTGAAAACTTCAGCAATTCATTTCCAAGTGGAGAGCACAACTGGCTTGCACTGGTGAAATTCCACACAAAGTCCCGACATTCCTGCAGTTCTCTTGGGCGCTGCTGGGCTCCAGCTGCAGTCAATGATTGATACAAAGTGTGGGGCGGGGAGCAGAGTACATAGGAACATGGATCCTTGTGAAATTCGGTTTTGAACCTTCTGTGTGAGGGCTATAAATGCAGTCTGATCACTCAGAATGCCTTACCCAGTTAACCAGAATCTGGGTTCACATTTCTCTGCAAAGCTGAGGCAGTTTCCCTGTCAGATCTGTCCTATATCACCTATGTTGTGCTGAAATAAAATTAATTTCTGACATACCAGCTCTTATGTTCATTATACCTTTGCCCCCTCAAAACAATGCTGCGATAGATCTCATAGCCACACTCCTGAAGAAAAAAAAAAAAAGGAAAAGGATATCTAAACCATAGTTAGAATTTGGTTAAAGTTTATTTTTTCACCCATTCAATTATTGAAGCAATGAGCTGAATTTTGACTGCCACAAATGCAATTTTGCATCATGGTAAAACATACATTATATTCACAAATAGGTTGTGTTGTCTGTACTGTGCCGGAGGACTTGGAACTCCTGTTTCAAACTGGTTTTGCATTGATGATTTGGGAAGAATGATTCCCCAGTATCCTTCTGCAAAGAAAATCAATATGTTGAAACAAGATCATTTCAGTGATTTCGCTCAGTCTTTTCTCCTTGCACGTCATTCATTTTGTGTGACACTGGCTTGTTCTAAACACGTTGTCCTAGTAAAGGATGTCACTATCAGCAAATTCTTTGTGTCTGTATGCTCATACACACATAGCTTCACATGTTCACAATCATTTCATGTGCATGTGTTCCTCTATTTGAAGGAGACTAGCAAAGAACCAGACATTGCCGATATTATTGTTTTACCTTTCTTTTTCAAGTTTTCTGAACAGGTTCTAGCTTTTATTGGCTAGCAGTACTGTGTAAAGGAAAAGTTCACCCACCTACATCATAATTATTTGGTTGCCAGGAGTATTTTTAGCAGCACGATTTGGTAATTGTTTCTAAATACAATAGTTTACAAAGAGTCACACTGTGGCCCAGCAAACAGCGAAACGAGTACAGGGAGGGGATGAGGCAACTCACAGCATTAGATGCGAGGGGATGGAGCTGCACAGAGCTCCCACATCCCTCACTGTCTCAGGTGGGTGGAAGGAGAAAGAACATGAAATAGTGGAGCTGTGGTCCCTCCCACTGTGCCCACACAACAGGGCAGACAGCTGCTCAGGCAAGTCAGGAGGTGAGTGCTGTAACCACCGCAGATCCAGCATCTCTCACTCACTGAAATGGAGCCATGAATAAACACACTGACCCTTACTCGTGGTAGATCATTATCTCATGGTCTAGGCTGTGAACAGATTTGCGGCTCACACAGACAAATTGTATCATTCTTTTTATGTAGCATCTTTCCTTCTGGAGACACCTTCCTGTGGAGAAAAGAGCTGGGAAGACAGACTTGACAGTAATCTGCGACACAATTTCACAGTAATCTCCAAAAAATTTACAAGATCAAATCATATTTTAACCAAATTGTAGTATCATTCTACAACCTAGCTGATTTCAATTTCCTTAGTATTTTTGAGGAACATGAGTTCTTATAGTTTGAGTGTCTGAAGGATAAAAGGAGAAATCTTCTCATCTGTGGTGGACCAGATGAATATGGGAAGTTTCCAGAGAGCGGGTGCAACCCATCTTACCTGTGCTTGCTGCTCTGCTGGTGGGAATTCTATCCCAGCAACTCTGTGCAAATGCATAAAATTCAGAAAGTGCAGCTGGCTGGAACCAGGAAGCGAAATAGCACAGCTGAGTCTCATTCCCAGATGGATTGGAATGCAAAAGGAAAACAAACAGTTCCAAAGGAGAAAAATAAATGAAAAGAGCTGTTTTACCTAGATTTAAGAATGTGGTTGACAAGCAAATCTTACAAAAGAGCATATTAGCACAGAGCAAGCAAATTTTATCTTGATCCCGTTCCTTTAAATCAGTCTGAACTTTGTTGGGAAAAGTCTGAAGCCATTGAGCAATGTCTGGTTTGGGCAATCTTGTTGCTATGCTTCATCGGATAAGCACAGCAGTAATTCAGAAAATGAAGCCATGCTGCATCTGTCATATCATTTAAAATTTACTTCAGTTTTGCAGGTATTTGAAGATTGCAAAATGAACCACGTTATCCTGCAATATACTGCCCACTTTGGAATCTAGTCTGAACCTAATGGATTTCTTTAGCTTTCCAGCGTCAGAGGTTTCCTCTTTCCCCCTCACCCCACCCTGCAATATATTCCAGTCAATGACACTATTGAAATTCTGACAGTAATTTATATACAGTGACTGACTGCCCTCAGATGAGGCACTAAACAATTTCTGTGCAGCAGGCTGCATTTTTCTCAGGAAATGTAGCACTCTATTGGCAGCCACTTCTCCTCCCAAACCAGAACTTTTTTTTTTTTTTTGAATGAGCACTATTTTTTAAGCAGTATTCATTTTTAAGCACTATTGAAGGTTTTGCATGGAAGGCATTGAAAAAAAATTGTGATAAACAAGCTCAGAGTAACATCCTTAGATAGGACTGCCCATGAGTAATATTACTTACAAAAATAGTCTCCATGGCTTGGAAAAGGCTGTAAATATAGCTCCCATCCTGGAAAGACAGTTATGCACAGACTTCTCTTCATACGTGCTCTCAGTCCAGCTGAAGACACTGGGACGAGTTTCACGATTAAAGATAAGTATGTGTCTTAAGTGTTTGCAAGACTGACACTTTCCCTGCCAAACAAAGTGGCTCTATAATGAGCATCTCTCAGCTTTGCAACAGAATTTTAAGGATTTTGAAGCGTTTGAGGACTGCAGGTGCCTTCCATGCTAACAATCTAAAGACACATGCATATATATACTTACTGCTTTTACTTTGAATCAGTACCTTCTGATGTGTGCATCTGTAGTGCTGATCCAAACCATACTGTATTTGAGTGTGTGGGGATTATTTCTCATTGAGAATTGTCTTTATTAAAGACCACAGAGATACCTAAAATCATATTTCTGCTTTCAAGAGAAACAGGCTCATATGGGGGTCCTTATTGCTCTCTACAACTCCCTGAAAGGAGGTTGTACTGAAGTGGGGATCAGTCTCTTCTCCTACATAACAAGCTACACAAGAGGAAATGGCCTCAAGTTGCATGAGGGAAGGTTTAGATTGGATATTAGGAAAACTTTCTTCTCTGAGAGAGTGGTCAGGCATTGGAACAGGCTGCCCAGAGAAGTGGTGGAGCCACCATCCCTGGAAGTGTTCAAAAGGCATGTGGATGTGGCACTTTGGGATGTGGTTTAGTGGTGAACACAGCAGTGCTGTGTTAATGGTTGTACTTGATGATCTTAGAGGTCTTTCCATCTTAGTTATTCTATGATTCTGGTTCCAGGCAGTTCCATGCATAACAAGGTCGAACATGAACTTTGCATCCAAAAATCCTTTGTAGCTTGGTCCTGCATTTTTACTCCAGACGTGAATTCCCTGCCTGCCCTCCTCTGGTACCTCATAGTCAGCCCCCTTGTCTCCTTACCATGATCAAACAACATGAAAAATAAAAACAAAAAAACAAGCAAACCAGAAACCAAAAGAAAACCCCAAGTAGGCATTGATAGTGCTGCCGCTTTGTGTGCATGGTAAGTACAGCATGGGAGGAATAACGGTAGGAATTTAAAAACCCTCTCAACTAAAATGAGCTTGGAGCGTGGGGTTGTGGATGGGCACCTAAGTTACCTACCTTGTCCAGAGAAGCTGTAGATGCCTCGTCCCTGAGGTGTCCAAGGGCTTGGAGCAACCTGGACTAGTGGAAGGTGTCCCTGCCCATCGCAGGGGAGTTGGAACTGGATGGTCTTTAAGGTCCTTTGCAACGCAAACCATCCTATGATTTTATGATTCTACCTCAGCCCTTTTCACTTCGATAAGCAGAGGCAGTGCCATTCCCTCACCACCTCAGCCACCCCTCTCCCGCCAGAACCCAGCGGGGACCCGCTGCGAGTGGGGTGGGTTTTGTGAGGGGGCACAAGTGTCACTTTTTACCGCCTGTAAACCTGCGCAAGTGCTCCCCGAGAGGCCTGGCACCCCTCCGGGTGCGACGGCCGGCCCTTCCCNTTCCCCCCACAGCCCCGGGGGCGAGCGCCCCCCCCATCCCCCAAAACTGTGTGCGCGGAGGGGCAAGTCCCGCGGAGAAGCGGGGGGAGCGGCGGTGGGTCGGAACCCGAANCCCTGCCCATCGCAGGGGAGTTGGAACTGGATGGTCTTTAAGGTCCTTTGCAACGCAAACCATCCTATGATTTTATGATTCTACC
Source organism: Serilophus lunatus (assembly GCA_013399895.1). Classification (NCBI taxonomy): domain Eukaryota; kingdom Metazoa; phylum Chordata; class Aves; order Passeriformes; family Eurylaimidae; genus Serilophus; species Serilophus lunatus. Next base: position 770,564 of record VXBA01005559.1, on the reverse strand, counting down.
TCAGCCCTTTTCACTTCGATAAGCAGAGGCAGTGCCATTCCCTCACCACCTCAGCCACCCCTCTCCCGCCAGAACCCAGCGGGGACCCGCTGCGAGTGGGGGGGGTTTTGTGAGGGGGCACAAGTGTCACTTTTTACCGCCTGTAAACCTGCGCAAGTGCTCCCCGAGAGGCCTGGCACCCCTCCGGGTGCGACGGCCGGCCCTTCCCGGCCCTTCCCGCCCTGGAAGGCCCTCCCCCCTTTGGAATGCGCTGGGAGGGGAGTGGAATGACGCGGGCGCCGCGGGGTCACGTGTGGCGAATGGAATGCCAACAATGTAGCGAATGTCCCGACTGCGCCCCGCNCGAAGCGGGAGTGAGCGTCCCGTGTGCGCCTCCCCTCCCGGGGGCAGCCTGGGCGCCCTGCCCGCGCTCTCCGACATTTTCCGGACACCCGTGTGACAGCCCAGCCCAGCCCTGGCGGAGGGGGGTGGGGGTCCGCCTGTCCGAGGCCTCTGCCCCAGCAGGCCGGAGCTGCTAATAAATGGCCGGAGTTTGCTTTGGGAGCTTTCTGCCCCGCGAAAGGAGCGAGTTCGGGGCTTGAGGGGGCGAAAGGGGCTGCTGCTCCCGGCGGCTCACGGGGGTCGGGGAGCGCCCCCCTGGTCAGACCCCGGCGGGCGGGTGTCGCTGGGGGCGAGGGCCGGGGCAAGCCGGGCAGGGGCATGCAGAGCCCGCGGGGTGCCGTCCGGCCCCGCTGCCCCCAGTCAGCTGAAGGTCACTGCCGAGACCCAGCCACCCTTCCCTGCTGCCCCGTGAGCGGTGTGCGTGTTGAAATACCCCTTTCCCCGGGAAGGGCACTCGAGCGAATGACGCAAAGAAAGGCTCCTCTGGAGTGTCCGGGCTCTGCGGTCGGTCACTGCCGGGCTGCTGTGTGCGGGGAAGGGGAGCTGGTTCCCACAGCCCTGCGCTGGGACAGTGCCTGTGGCTGGCAGTGGGACGCGGACACAGAGTTACTTTTCGACAGTTTAGTTTGCAGCAGGAAGGAGAGGAGGAATAGGGTTTGGGAAATTCCTCTTTTCAGTTCTTTTCACTTTCACCGTGTGCCCGTTTACAAAGAGGAGCACTGTTTGTGTAATAATGACATTCCTGAAACGCTTCCCCCCCATCACAGACCTCCAATACAAAGTGGATGGTCCCTGCTTCCATGAATTTCTGATTCAAAGTCTCTCCAAAGCAGTACCTGCAAATCGAGAAGGGAAGGCTATTGTAGCAGTTTCTTAAAACTTTACTCTTTCTTTCTGCACTGCTAGTTCAGCTCCCTCCAGCAGCCCGCACAGTTACAGACAGGGAAACAGCTCACTGGCTCAGGACGGCTTTAGTTTCTTGCCTGTGTCCCGGCTCCACACAGCCCAGCTCCAGAGCCACGAGCACATGCAGCCTGTTGGTGAAGGAAGAAACAGGGGAGTGAATAGATCGTGCTGCTGGAACAACAGACATCAGTGTGGTTGCTTGGTTCCTGCCAGAGCAATTTGGTATTTCTCAAACGAAGTAAAATAATCAGTTACTCAAAAATTGCTTAACTTGATGCAGTTAAAGCACTCCTGCACTTCTTTGAAAAGCCTTGTCTTCAGGATAACGGACTAGCTTCTAATTAGTACAGAACATGTAACAGCTTGGAAAAGACTTGAGGACTGTTTAGTCAGAGTGGCTTACAACTCAGAAATAATTCTGAGAATAATTTCTCCTGATGGCAGGATGGCTATTGATACATTCATGCTGTAGGCAAGGTGTAGATTAGGATTTGGAGTTATCCAAATCCAGATGTACAGTCAGGAATGCTTAGACAGAATGAGACACTCCACATATCTTTTAAAGCATACAACCTTATTTTTTTGCTAGAAATGCTAATCACAGGATGATTTTCAAAAGCAGGCAGCTTGTCTTTCTTTGTACATCATCTGTAATACTTAGTGCTCCAGTTTCTTGGCTTATCTTACATATTTAGTTAAAAAAAAAGCTGTGTAAAATATGAAACAGGTTTCGCAGTTAGCTCCAGCGCTTACTGTTGTTGCTGCTCTCATTCATACTGTCTAAACGATCAGTGTTGCTTTCTGATTTAGCAGTATTGTAAATGTAAGCTGAGGAAGTTGCCAGCTGGCTTGACCCAGCATTATTAGACTCGAGCTTAGGCTAAAGGTCACAGAAGTTCTTTATGTGAAGCATGTGTGTAAGTGGGAATGCAGTGCTTTGCTGCAGAAAGGTGGAGGGGGGCTTGCAAGCTTTCCTAGCATGTCCGAGGCATGAGGATTGGCACAAGGACTGAAAAGGAAGAACAACCCAGATGCTTAAACCTGGCCATCTGGTGCCTGCTGCTGTCAGGAAAAGAAAGACAATTATAGATCAATTAATTGCTCTATATCTTCTAAGCACTAGCTAGTTATGATGTAATCTGAGGAAGGCTGCAATACTATTGTGTTTTATTTTCTTAACAAGGCTATGTATTATCTTTTGCTATATTCTGCCCAAGTGGAAAAAATTGTGTTCTTGGGATCCTGCAGTTGCTTTTGTTTTCGTTTAGAACAGTGGAAGCTTGATTTGTTATTGACTAATAGCTGATTTGTGGAAACATCAAAATCTGGATGAACAGCTTTAGCATTCTCTTTAAAACAAGTGGCAAACCCTTGCCAGTGTGCATGTGGGCATTTTTTGTCACTGACACCTCTGTCAGTTAGTGTTGGAGGATATCCATTGAGAGTACTGACTGGAGGAGCTCAAATACATTATAGATGTTTTGTAGTTAATGGAGCACTTAAATCTTCACAGAAGAGATTGATGTGGGTTAATCTCAAGTGATCATTCTGTGCTCCTGCATTTCAAACTGATGAACCATTATAGAAGAGTCTGGGGTCTGACTCCACTGCTGCATTTCAGTCCTTGGTTGTAGAAGAAAGCTTGAAGTGGTTTCTGCACTGACGGGAAAGTGATGATGGGCTTCAGAGGTGAACGTGTTTCTCTTGGCCTCAACAGCAGTAAGCTGTTTGCTTGGCAGTGAGAACTAATGGTAAATATATGGAAATCATTGTTTTGTTGGGAAATGCTATAGCTATCACAGGAAGGGCTGTCACAATGAAGTGAGTTTTAATATAAGCACGTGAAAATAAAGAACAATACTTTCTGGAGAAACTCTTTTCAGTTATAAATGTGCAATTATCAGAAGTGAGACACCTTTAAAAAAAATAAGTCCATTGGATTTCTGGGTGACGGAGAGAAACGTCCAGTGTGTTACCATCCACAGTATTTGTGATTTGAAAACAGCTGAACAGAATTCTTATCTTACCAGCAGAGTGGCTGGAGCACCATTCAGAAGTCACTTTACAAGTGTTAAGAGCAGCAGCAGAAGGAAACTTGTGTCACCAGCATCAATAGCTAGATGACATTTCTGATTAAGCTGTCTTTTTAATCCTGTTCCAAATGCACTGTGATTTAATGTTTCTATCGTGGTGATGCATGAAGACTTAGTTAAGGTAGGAGTCTTGTTGTAACTTTGTGCTGCACGGAGATCACAAGCTGCACAGTAGCTCAGCTGCAAAATTGTTTTCTGCTGCATGTCAGAAGAGATGCATAAAGCTGTCTCAAAGTCTTTTTTTTCTGTGTTGGGATGCTATCTGATCTTTTTTTTTTTTCTTCCTTCCTTCCTTCCAGTTCTGGAGAGAATTGTTGCCTTCAGGTTTTGCTAAGACATTCATGTGGAAAGGCAAAATATCTTGTCTTTCTGTTATTCGCTTTGTTATTGAAATAGTAGAAGTTGCTATGGTTAGAGTCATCAATATTTCCATTATAAATCTTTTTCATAAACTTCTGAAACTAGGCTCAGCTAGTGTAAAACAAACAAAATCTTAAGTGGGGGAAAAACATTTCATGAGCATACTCTTCCCTAATTATGAAATAGGATAGGCTTGTCCAGGATTTGGTTATGCAATTGGGTGGGAAACTTGCCACAGTTAGGTGCTCTAAAATTCTTAAGTGTTTTAGTTTTTAAGGGTTTTAATTTAATTTGAAAATTAAATGTAAAAGAAAGTCGGTTCATTTATTGATTAAATTAAGGTAGTCTCTTGGAATCCTGTAATTGAAAACAGATAAAGTGAAAATCATTGAAGCTGTGAATATCCAGCTGTGACAGCTTAAGAGGTTAAATTGATTCTCTTTCACTTGATTAATTGTCATGCTGTCCCTTCAGAGGCATTTACAATACAACTTAATTGCATGTACTCTTTATTTGCTTTTGTTTCAGACACTGTCAGTCTTCAAAATGATGATTCCACGGATTTTCATTTTCTGTAGGAAATATGAAGATTTTGAGCTGAAGTAAAACATTGGCAGAAATCTCTTGAGAATTTTGCCTTTTCTTTTTCTCTTCGAAGGATTATGTTTACAAGAAATTGATGCCGTCAAGTGACACTTTTTTGAAATAATTTAAAAAAGAAGAAGAATAAAGCTATATTTATGCTCAGAGAAAACTGGATTAACAATGAGGCCAAAGACTTTTCCTGCTACGACATATTCCGGAAACAGCAGACAAAGGTTACAAGAGATTCGAGAAGGTTTAAAGCAGCCATCCAAATCCTCAGGTCAGGGACTACCTATTGGACCAGGCAGTGAAACTTCTCTGGACCCTAAGATTTTATTAGGGAAGGATGCTGCAAGGCAGCAGCAGATGAGACAAACACCCAAGTTTGGGCCGTACCAGAAAGCTCTGCGAGAAATTAGGTATTCTTTGCTGCCTTTTGCCAATGAGTCGAGCACCACAGCAGCTGTTGAAGTAAACAGGCAGATGCTGCAGGAACTGGTGAATGCAGGCTGTGATCAGGTATGTATGAGTTTGGACGGGGGATTGACACTGCTGTCAAAGCAAGTTTATGCTCAGGACTGAAGAAAGGATTTTGATGGTGGCTGTCAAAATAATAACACTGTAGAAATGCATGGACTCTTCTGGCAGTCGTGTTGCTGTGTGACTAGCAGAGTACATGGACTTAACTGTAAGAAATGACAGAGACAGTATATGGTATTTGAGGAAGCTCACTTGCTCTTGGCCAGAACTGGCTGGGTGTTCATCAAGCAGCAATGGTTCAGTGCACACCTTTTCCGCCTCACTTTCTCTGCTTCCATTAAGAGGTAGTAGCCCTGCCCAGGGCGTAGAAATGGTTTTTTTTGGTCATTCTGGGATTGATGCTAGAATGTATTCTTAATTCAAAGACCATTCACTTGGTGCAGAACATGGTCTGTTTGTGTTGAGCTGCATTCATCTTGCTTGTGCTTCTGGTGTTGGTATTGACTTTTACCTGTGTCCAGGAATAGTTCAAAATTTTGCTTATCAGAAACAAAGTGCCTGTTTGAGTTCAGATTCTGACTGTTTTTCCTGTGTGGTTGAATGGCAGTTGTTGACAAACTGAAACATTTCCATTTATGCTTCTTGATGTAAATTGGAGAGATATAAAACCAAAGTGTTTTCAGTGGCATTTCCTTAATTTCAAAACTTAGCCTTCACTTACTTATGGCAGAGTATGAATCTCTTTTTCTGTGTTTTGAACCTGTATAACAAAACTAATATCAAGCATTATTGTGAACAGTGTGCATTCCCTGGAGCTATATAGGTACTAATTAGTGCTGTTTCTATTCCAAGGAGTTTATGCTATGCAAGATAATCAGAGCTAGATTGCAGATCTAATAAGGAGTGTTTCAATACAAGTAAACACTTCCTAGTCCAGTGAACCATGATGCTGTACAGAATTATGCACAAGTGGAGGAACCAAGGATTTTCTCTGATCTTAAGTATCCCATGAAAACAGTGTTTTTTAGAACTCTACCCTCTAAATTTTCCTAGCTGTTTAGGATGAGAACACTCCCCGTGCGTATGAGCCAAGGTTAAATGAGCACAGCTGGAGTCTGGATTGGAAATGCACATTTGGTAGGTTACATGGACAAGTTGTTCATACATAGAACAGGCTTGTTGGACTGAAATCTTGGAAAGTACTTTGAGCACACTACAGCACAGGAGTGTTAAGCCAATGTATAAAACAGAAATACCTGAGCACCTGTTAAATGTCTTGGTATTTAAGGCAGTGTAATGCACTGTATATGTAAAGTTCTTTATATATTTAGCTATTTTGACTTCAATGTCCATACAATGGAATTGCTTCTTATAGAGCACTGAACCCAGTTATGACTTTGTCGTGCAGATTTTTGATACTTCCTTGAATTTGTCTGCACTTTTTTGGCTTGTTTTTGATGTGTTTTTTTCTGTACTCATTTGCTGTGATCCTTCCATCCTCACATTTAGTATCTACCTCTAGCTGTGATTTGTTGCTTGGAGATGGCATTATTGGGCCTATCCCTTAGGTGTGTTTGACATTCAAATCTATGCATAAGCAGGATCCCATTTGGCTGGAGTCCAGGTAGAAGTCTCAAGACTGGAATCCTGTGAATAAAAATGCTGAGTTTCCTAATGTGTGTCCAGGGCATATGAAGATTGGCTGTCCTGAAGGGCTGTGAATGAAGGAATCTTCTTGAGATGGTGTGAATGGCTCTGCGGATGGCATGTCGTAGGGTGACAGACCTGATTGCTACCTCTGGATTCTTCCTTTCCTGAGCTGTTTTGAATCAGGTGCTGAAGTGTTTCAGATCATGATGTGTAGTAAATCAGTGATCCCAAGCTACCCTGTCCCTGCTTGTGAATCAAAGCCTTTAAATGCCAACCACATGGACATGTCCTGTAGTCCTGTAGGCAGCTAATAGATCTGTAGATTTGTTTTAACAGAGAAGTGAATGCAGCTTCAGTCTCTTTGGGGATGGTTTTGTTTTCCTCTGAACCCAGTGCTAGTGTGAGGTTGCTAAAATGGGGTTTGAAGCCCACCCCCCACCTTCCCCCTCCAATGCCAGGAGCAGAGGTTTCGAGGTTGAGGATTTCAGTGCGTCAATAGTGAATTGTCTACTCAGGCCTTCCCCTGCAGCCAGTCTGCAGAGTACAAGGTCTCACACCTCCTGATCCTGCTTCATGGTACAGAAATTAGCTGTTCAGCAGCTGCAAGCTTCCTGCAAGTTGGTGATTTGTCAGAAGAAGCTCTAATTGTGGGCGCGCTGGGAAGCTGTGAAGAAGGAATAGATGGCTGTAACATTCAGTCTGATCTTACAGAAACTCCGTTTCAAAGTTGTATTTGTGCTTTTTGGTGTTCTAGATGGAACACTGAAAAGTAATCCTAACTTTGTGGGTAACTGTTGTGGGGACACCATGCAAGGATTGGGATTCTTCTTGAGCCTGTTTATTAGGCCACAATAAGGATTTTTGGAAGAGTGAAGAGGAGCGGTGACAACTGAGAAGGAAGGGGAATTTTAGAGACGAGGGAAAGCATACTTCTATTTATTACTCTTACTAGCTCCACTCATCTAGTATATCTGTACCATGGTTGCTTTTTAACAACCATTCTACATCCTACAAGAGATTATGCTTATTAGGGTTTGTAGCTCCCTATTCTGCCTAAGTGACTCTAAGTTTTAAGATGAAATTGGCGTAATTAAATAAAAAGGGACATAACATTTTATTATTTTACTGTTTCTCTGTGAAAGACACACACAGCCAGGAAATTGGTTATAAACCTCTCGATAAACTTAATCAGTATTTGAAATGCAGTGTAATTCATGAAGTAAGTATCAAATTCTTGTGTCTTTCAGCTACAGTCACCATAGGTGTTTCATGTGAAAACAGATTTTTTTTTTAATTGGTTAGAAAGTTGCCAGTGTCCTTTGAAATGACTCGTGTTCTTTCAGAAATACTTCTTTTTCAGCCATTGTGTAGTTTATGATTTTATAGTGAAATCTGGTCCCCTTAACTTAATGGGAACTTCTTTATTGACCTGAAAGAAGCCAGGATTACACACTTTTTTTTTAAGAGGTACAGAACAAAACTATACATGTAATTAATTAGTCATCTTTTTTTCTGAAACAAATGGAGTAACTTGTCTGTTGTTTGCTTAAGTCCTCTTCTCAACAGTAATTATTCAGGGAGTTTCAAAAATAATTAGCGCAGCATAAATAGTTTTGAAACTCGTAAAACATGACAGCTAAAGACTGGATCTTGCAGATGCGAGAGCTTGAAGCCAGATGCACTTCTAATATACCCTTTTTTAGTAGATAAAACTCCTTGGTTTTGGAAATGTAACCTGCAGTTGCTGTAGAGGGACGAGAGTGTGGAGCGTCTGTCCTGCGGGATGGCAAACCGCTGGAATCACCTGGGGCAAGTGGGTGCCGTTTGGGGTGTGGTGGTAAATGCAGCTGCTGTTGTGGATTGAATTTTTCTAATGAATAGATGCAATTGAGCATATGATCAGTGACATTCCAGCAACCTGAATAGGCTGTACTGTACTTACTGTACTTCCTCAGAGTGTAAACAGCCACTGACATTGTAATTCAGAGTGGGCTGCTGCAGTCCTAGATGAACTGTGGAACTTGTCACTTTTGTGGGTTTCTCTTTTCTTTCCCTCGGGCAAACTTTCCTTGGAGCAAGGGTGCCTTTTTTGGGTGAAGATTTCTAGACACGGTTTGTTTGGGCAGCTATTTTTAAGGAAAAGTCATGTGTTAGGATTTTTTGCAGGCTGTGTACCTCCAGTAACGTGCTATCCGCTGTAGAACTACCAATATGTGAAGCAGAGAAGTTCTTATGCTTCTTTTTTTTTCTGAGGTTTTTATAAATATATCTGTAATAAAACATGTACACCCCACCTGTGCCAATATCAGGACATCCCGAAAGGGAAGATCTGTCTATTGGACAGTAATTGTATTATCTTTTTAAGGAAGTGGAATAGTGTCTGTGGGTACTGTAGCATGTCTAAGAATATCATCTTGTCCTCTGTATTACATTTGAATTAATGGGATTCAGTTTGTCGAGGTCGGGTGAGTTTTTTGGTTTGTTTGTTTTTTGGTCTTGTTTGTTTTTGGTTTTTTTTAGTCCCTCCTTGCATTTCAGGTTTCTTTTGATCTGTTTATCATGGATTGCATCCTTTTTATTGAATACATTTGGCAAAGATTCTGCCCTGATTTGGGAAGGCAACTTGGTTTCGTGAAATTCTGAGAATGGGAGTTACAGTATTTATCTCAATTCAAAAAATATTCACACTTATTTAAATGGAGGAAATTCTATTCTGCCGAATAGAGCTTGGGGAAAAAGTCCCTATATTTTGCACAGTATTCTGTTTTTCCTGGTTTAGGTCATGTTTAGATCTTGCTTATTCCCCCATGATCCGTGTGTCATCCAACAGTGTGTTACTGAACAGTATGATTTTCCACCATATGGTTGGAACGATGAGAGGAAACAGATACAATGTAGAGTTTTATTTTGGTAACAAACTTGCTCAAGTTTTGGTGTAATAAAGTATCTATTGTGACGCATTTGTGGAGAGGACAAGTCTAAAAAGACAGCTTGCATTCAAGGTGAAGGGCAACAAATTTTGTAATAGCCATGAGCAAACAGAACAATTAATTTCACAACATTGGCCTGTCATGTAACAAAATTTTATGTTCTGCTTGGGTAGACTTTACCCATGTTAAGAATTCTGCCTGCCCAGCTATTTACCAAAACCAGGGTGAATGTCTTAGTCATCTTCTGGGTGTTTTCTGTTCAGATTGTTTTGTTAATGAAAGATGACTGGAGAATGAGTTGTTACAAGATTGCCTGAGTTATTCTGTGGGGCATACATTAAAGGTGGTAAGAGTAATTTCAAGCTATGTTGCAGATCAGGAGGATGGAAGTGTTCTTGAGTTACAGGGAGGAAAAGAGGGACGTTCAAATGGGGGCACTCACTGCTGAATGCAGTAGAAAGGTTTTATTTTAGCAACTGAAATAGATCTGATAATTCAGGCCAGCAGTCTCTTGTGTGTTCCATTTGCATCTCTCATTTAAAGTAAGTTGTTCACTCTTCCTTCTCTTTACTAGGTGTGTTGAAAGCTTGTTTCATAACCTTTTCCTATGCTTTTTTTCTTTCTAACCTCCCTTTTTTGTTTCAACCTTTTTCTCAGTTCTGAAAGGTTTCCAGTATGGTCCAGTGTTCTTCCATCAAAGCCTGTAACAGAATGTGTTTTCCCACTAATATGCCTGAAGTTAGCACCTTAAGTCATTTCAGTTCTTAGTTGCTTCAGAAAAAAAAGTGAGTCATAGCTTTCCAGGGGCTGAAAGCAAGAGATGAGGATTGCTCTGGAGCTGATACCTGCTGACACCTCTCCCTCCTAAGCCCTTTCTCTGTGTCCACTCTTCCTATGTTGCTGTCAGGTCTTGGTGATACTGTCTTAGTGAATATACTCAATTCTCTGTGTCGTGACACAACTCCCACAGTGTATTTCGGAAGGGCCTCTTTGTATTGTTCTGTGTGAGCATGCCTGTCCTGCAGAAGGAAGAAAAGTATTTTTCCTTAGAGTTTTCATGGTGGTGGAAATATTTCTTAACAGTAGTAAGTAATTGAATGTTCTCCTTCCCAAGACAAGATGTGGCAGATGGGCAGCAATATGGCACTGAACAAGACTATGTTTGAAACTCTGCCTGTTATCCCTGTTAGTCTTCTTTCTTCTTTACCAAACTATAGAATAAATTCTGTTTTGGTCGTGGGATTATGTTTGAAATGACAGAACAGCAATCAGATGCCAGACTTCAGCTGTAGATTAGTGTGAATCTAAAGTAATGCTTCCCTATTTCTCATATCAGATGAACACTCTAGGGGCTTGGGAGTTAATATGAAAGTCTAAAATTATATCTTACTGTAACAGGGTACAGGAGTAACTTGCAATGGATACTTAAATTGTATTTATTAAAACTTAATTGACAGAAAATGCTGAACGTGGATTCTTTTTTTAAGAAAAATGGAAATGGCTTCTTCACAGTCACTAAAAATTCTGCATAAGCATTTACTTCAGTTTCTGAATAAAAAAGCTGTTGTGACCAAAAGAGAAGATTGCCATTGTTATTTTAAGAGGAAGTTGATATCACAATAGTAGTAGGGTGTAGCTGTTCCTTTTGATTTTTTTTTTTTTTTTTGCTGTTCTCAGCCTAAATCTCTGCTGTTCTTTTCAGCTTGTATCTGAGAAGAACCAATGGGATTTTATTATGAAACTGAAAAATAGTTTTTCTGCTCTTGGGACATGGGGTAGTTTTTGGTTGTTGGTGGGTTTTTTTCCTTTCCCAAAAGAGTTGAATGATACTTTTAAACTCAGATTTCAGGACTAGATGCTGCAATCTTTAGCGGTAATCCAAGATATGCATTTAGAACTCATTTAATTCAACCTAGGAATATTTTCCTGGTAGTTTAAAGTAAATAAAGGCTTATGTTAAAACTGCTAATTGAGTATCAGTAGAATGCAAATAGAAGTCCATGGCTGTTTACTTCTCATGTGATATATAGGTATGTGCGATACTTCTGTGGAGGGATTTTTTAATTATTATTAATTTTCTTGTTTCTAAAACATGGGCAAATATACACAGAGTAACTTACAGCAGCATTCCTTTTTCCTCATTTTTTCTTGCTGTACTCCCATCTCAAGCAGATCACAGCTTGTTGGTGCTCCCAGGGGCTCAGTGTTCAAATCCTGCTCAGCAGCTGCTTGTGGTGGTGACTCCTGTAGAATTCCTGTAGAATGTCACATGTGTGTTGTTCATTTGTCCTTCTAACCTTCTATAAATCAGGCTCCAGGACTTACAGCTTTTGTTCCTTGGGGTACTGCCTGTTGCTGTGACTTGCAAATGCATGTATGCAGTGCTATCTAAAGTAGATCAGGAGAGACATCAAAGAGACCTTTAAGTCTTTTTCCTTGGTAGTGGAAGCTGCTGTTTTTCTCAGGTAGTGGATATGTCCATATGTCCATTAATTCTCCACCATTGCCTTGAATCAATCTTAAGAAACAGCTGGGTAGGCCCAGGCTTTTCGTTCTTTGATCTAGGAGAGAATTCTGGCTGGATTGCAAGCTGCCTCACTGTGGACATAGCTACTCTAGAGTAGATATTCTACAATCAAGTACTGTAGGAACAAATGCAGTTTACACTAGTAAAGTCAAGGAGATACAGACACATGATCTGCTTGCTTAAAGCTACAGATGTTTGTGTTAATTTGGGCCTTTATATTGGTCATGTATATAGCATGTGAAACACATTCAACTTTTTTCACTTTTTCTGCTTATGTGTATAACCTAATTGTGAGTGTAGCTTAGGCCTGACATTTTAATGTTGCTTTGGTCCAAGGCTTAGAGTAGAAAAAGCTGGTCCTTATGTCCAGGTTTTTGTCATTCCCTGGCTCTTTGAAAAAAAAAAAAATTAAATTTAACAATGCCTCTGATTACCAAATTAGAGGCTGAAGTTGCTGTGGCATTGTGGTCTGTGGTGTTACGCTAGCAGAAGCAGTCTTGTCTAGATTTGAGGGGGGATCCCAATTTCCCATCTTCAGAAGGTGCTTTAATAAAAGCCTAGTGAAAGTCAAATGAGTCAAACTCTTGCTGTCTGCCTGCTCTACACATCAGCTGCAGGTCACCCAAAATACTGGAATATTTTTGACTTTAGGTTACTTGGCAGCTTCTGCTGAGGTGGTTCTCTCAGCTGTGATCTTGACGGGCTCTACCAGCTATGGCTGCAGCACAGAAAAACTGATTTGGTTCTAATGGTCTTGTCCTGCCATCTGGATTGTCACTGGCAGTCCACAAGAAACTTCCGTGGTACAAACTGACACGTAGAAAATAGGTTTCACCTAGGAGGTGCATGGGCGCATTACCTATTATGATGACTGCAGTGTCTGCATGGTTCCAGCTGTTTGTGAAGAACTTAATCCATAGGATTTAGTAGTAGCACTGAAGATTTCTTTTTCAGTCTGAGTAAACAAGATTCCAGTGTTTGAGGCTATGTTCTGCTTCCCTGCAGAGTGAGAGATGGATTTTTTCCTGATGAGAAACTTGTGCTCTTCATTTTGAGTGAATCCAAGTAATTAAAAATATTTCCCCAGGGAGGCAAAGGATGAAGGGAATGGGAGAGGATATGAAAATGCTTTAAAAGAAATAAATTATTTCTAGGTCAGTTAATTTTCAGAAGGCTGAAGCCAAAGAACACTGTGTACCCATAACTTTGTGAATCAGGTAATAGCTATAACAAGGACAGTCTGTGAAAATAACTATGTTCTGTGCTGCTTTGTCTTTAATTGTTATCAGTGTATGTATGTGGATGTGAAGCTTACTGAGACACAAACTGTCTTCTGTGCACTTAGAGAAATATAAATGCAGGGTAAATGGAAAATTGTTGAGATTTCAATGTATATTACTTGAATGAGCAAGCATTTTGCAATGTTTTCTATATCCTTTGTTACTCTAATGCAGGATTTGTAAATTACTCATTTAATCTGAAGCATGCAAAGATGCAGTGTCTTACTCCTCACATACATAAAATGCTAGAAAGAAGGCTGCTGCTACTAGGTGGTAATATAGCTAAGTTTTTACCCTTTCAAGGGATTGACTTTAGAAGTCAACTACAACTAGTAGTGTAAAATTACTCCTGGATAAGTCTTTATATGGGTACATTTGGATTTTATCCACCATTTCTGAATCCGTTGGATGGGGTTATTTAGAAAAAGAAGAAAATGTCAGCAGAGACTCAGAGATCACTGTTGCTGATCTGCAGTTTCATTCCCTCCCTGTTTGTTTAGTTCTTCCACTCCATCAGCTCTTACATATCTTCAGGGCTATTCAAATCTGTATTTTCCTTTCTTTACCTATTATCCTATTGCAACTTTTTTTCTGCTTCATAGATTTGAATGACTAATATTCAACACCTCCTACAGGCCTTTCTCTGTGTGCTTCTGCATACCCTACATGAATTGATTTTTTTATAATTGCAAACTATTAAGAAGAGAAGTCTTTTACAGACTTCAGTCTTATTTTTTTACATTTGATGTGGCACCTTGAAGAATTATAGATGCAACTGCAGTGGAACTTTGCCAGCACACCCCATGTGTTTTCAGTTCTTCATCTTTTTTCAATTCAGTGTCAGGACTCAACAGAGTGTGCTTAAACTAGTCACCTATCTTGTTCATGCTCTTCTTGCATCTTTGCCACAGTCACTGAATTCATTCCACCATCCTGCCAGATGTCAGCCTGATATAGATGAATAAAATCTAATTTAATCAATTTGATTGGAACATTAGAAATACTAATGTGTGCAGGGTATTCTAGTTGACAAAAAAAATCTCTGGTTTTCCCAATTAAAAATATAAAAAGCTGTGGCCGTATCACAGAGATCTTTAAATCAAGACCAGCCCAATATAGGGTGGATTTTTTTTTGTCCTGGCTCCAAACAATTGCTGAAAAATTTCTCCAGATATGTTCATTCCACCTTGCTGCAGTCTATTTCTTTCTAATTGTCCAACACAGTTTCTTGATTGTACTTTAGATGATCCCCTGGTTGCCTGTGTGATGTGTGCTGCCTGGACAGGTAATAACCAGCTGGCTGTGTGCCGCAGCAGGATGGAATTTTTCTTTTTCTTTCAGGTGCTCCAGCAGTTCCTATGCTGGAAACTCACTTCCATCTCCTTTCTGTGATCATTTCTTGCACCTCAGCCATCCCTCCCATTCAGAAAATCTTTTTATTATATTCTCCAGTGCAAGCACTAGGTTCATTGAGGGCTTTCTTGAAGGCGTTTTATGAACAACCTGTGAAACATGTGGTGTTTGGGTCATGCAAATAGTGGAGAGAAGATATTGGTGCAGTGTTCAACACAGCAAACCAAAGACCTAGGTCCTAGGAGTCTACAAGAGGGCAAAAGTCATCAGTCTCTGCCAGGGCACATGGCGAGCCAGCTCCCCATACTACAAAAGCAGGACCTCACTGGGAAGTGCCAGCGAATTCAAAAGCAAACCACAAGAATTTTCATTTGCGTTGGTGTGCCTCCTCTCGCCCCTCATCTCTCTGTTTACTGAGAAGTGAACCTTCAGGGCTCTTAACCACATGAAAGTAACCTGGAAAAAAAGTATTTTTCAGTACTACTTTGGTGCTGTAAAACCTTTTGCAAAAAAATTTTTCCAGGAACTTCCCTATGATTTGTAAGGTGAAGGTTGAGGACTTGCTCTTGCAGGTCCTGCTCCTCACTCAGGAAGAAGTGGGTGCTCAGATTTGCTGCCAGGGAGACTCTCTTGCCCCCTGAGCCTGGAACACTGCTGCTCAGGAGGTAGAGTCTCAGGCCCAGCTCTGATTCAAAAGCAGAACTGCTTTCTCCCAGATTCCTGGGAAGGTTAGAATGTCCTGCTCTGTGTTCAGCACCTCCAGGAACTCTATTTTGGGCAAATAGCAGTGCTACATGCTTAACAGGATTCCTTCATTATTTGCGAAGAACCATTTTCTTCCTCTCATCTTGTGAAGGAGGGTTTGTGCTCCCAAGCTCATCGCTGTGTAGTGGAGTATGAAATCAGTCATCACCTTGCCTTACACAGGCCAGACAAGAGCAGCTGTAGCATTAGCACAGCACACACATCTAGCTAGGGGAAGCCAGTTATCCTATTTTCTGCTATGCATAAAACTTTTCTTCCTCTCTCCCATTAACTCGAAGTAGGACCATTGTCCAGCATTAGACAAAACCCTGAGTCAAACTATCAGCCCTCCTTGCACACAAACTATTGAGGCCATGAATTTGGGGAAACCCCTGCCACTAGACCACAGATCTGGTTTGTTTTGCCATGTTCACGTAGTAGTTTTGTGGTTTCCCAGTCTGGGAAGAGGCTCAGTGGAGCTAACAATGATGAGGGCAAATGGAAAACAACAAGGATGAAGCCCCTGCTAAAAAGCAGGAACTGGATGTGTAAGAAGAGAGTATGACTTTTGGAATTTACTTTGGTGGGGGGGTTGTCATAGAGGTGCCGGTGCTGACCTCAGCCATTAGTAGCAAACATGTTGTTTTAACTGGAATATCTGCCTTGAAGGGATCATGCTTCGCTGTTTGGAAAGTCATTTTCTTCGGCTCGACAGTGTGGAAGAAGGAGCAGCTTGCGAGCAAACTGCTTCGTGGACACCCGGGAGAGCAGGGGTTCCCATCAGTGTCTCCCATAGTGTGTGCCTGCTGCTTGCTCTAGCTGGTGGTCACTGCAGAGGCGTCTTCCCCACCTTCCCTGCCTAATGAACTTAAAGCTCCAGGTTTCCTTGCATTCCTCCTCCCCACCTTCTTTTCAGTGTTTTTTGCGCTGGCTAAAGTCATGTTTAACCCCTCATTCTGCCCACGCGCTCTGTTCACAAGGCTTAATTGCTTTTTGTACTTCAGGTAACACCTCTGTTCTAAATGCCTGGCTTCTGTGCTTGTTGCGATGGCTGTTCTTGCTTCTGAGAGAATAAAGGATTTGCTTTCTGTTTAAAAATAGCTTTATTATTTCCATACGCAAGGAGAAATGGGGGCAGGCATGTTTCCAGGTCAGCCTGGAGATGGGGTTTGATAGTGAAACTCTCTGTTCCAAAAATGGGCTGGAGCCGGGAGTAGTTTTTTGTTGATGCGCTGAGCAAAGCTAACGGGCTTGGAGAGAAGTGGGATCCCTTTTTTGGGTGCATGTGCATCCTGCCGGTATTCTTCTGCTGGGGGGGGGGGAAGCCCGGCAGTGGCATAATGAGCACTTTACTCTGTTAAGCACTTACTTTAGTTCTACAGTTTTCTCATAATCGGGTCCTTTCTGTAATCACAGGCATGGGTTTTGAATAAAAGATTACAAAGGATAGTTTCTTAGGGCATAGTCTATAACTGCAAGTGTTTAGAATTTCTGACTAGAAGGGATGTTTGCAGCAGCAGTCTGTGGTCCAGGCTTGTGCTCAGTTGGGTACTGTGTAAATAAAAAGTAAAGGTGAAAATTCTGGATAATGTCTCTCTGTGCTTGTTTTAGATGGTCCAGCTTACTTTGGATTTTGCTCTCTATAGTAACCTTCTTGTGAATCTTATTGCCGTGAATTTCTAGATTTGCGTGACTGTGACGTGGATGTTTTCCATTCTTGTATTTTGCTAGTTCATGTTTTTACTTAATCCAGGCATATTGTAGAAGTCTCTTTAAGGCTTTTTAAACTAGTCAGCTTGAATTTTCCCTTTATCTTCACAAAAGTCACAACAGAAGTGAGAAAAAAAAGCACAAAAGGGGAATTACAGGCAGCATTAAATATGTTCCTTCAGAACAGAAGAGCAGATTTAACATGAATTAAAAATTCAGCTCTGTTTCAGAGTTGCAAAAGCTCTTTTATTCACCAGAGAACTGTTAAAGCTAGTAATTTTTGGCATAGTATCGGTCAGGGAAGCGTGACAAAGTGCAGTGGAATGCACTGAGCTGTGATCCAGCTTCTCGTGGTATATGACTTTAGTGTACAGAGCATTGCAGGAAGTGTTGCTGGGGGTGGGGAGCCCTTTTCATCAGCTGCTGAGTAACAGTGTCCTCCTTCCTCAGACCCTATCTGCAACAACAGGGGGTCACTTGGTTGCCCGGGGCAGAGGACAAAATTTGGAGAGTCTGCACAATCTGAGTTCCTGAAGAACCAGTCTCTGTTCTCTGAGCACTGCTGTGCAGAATGCAGTGAGATGAGAAGGCTGAGAAGAGTAGTGTGTTTGGGATTTCAGGTCGGCTGTGTATATATCTAGATTGGAATGATATCTCCAGTCCCACCGCGCTAGAAAATGAAGACTTTAAAGCTGAAAGTCTGTCCTCATTGGAATCAGCAGTAAAATTCCCAGTGATTTCATCGGGCCAGAGCTTTGCTGCTTATTTTGAGCAGTAAAATAGTCCTCCTGTTCCACCAGTACACACACGTTAAGTCTATCTACTTACACTTACGGTTTGGCACAGATTTTGGCCTTAAACGGAAATATGTTCAAATCTATTTAATTTTGGTAGCATGGACTTCAGATTACATGGACAGTTGAAATCAGCTATATGTGATAATTAATAACCAGCGAAGAATATTCCTGTAATATTCCTTGTAGCATACCTGGTATTTTCCCTCTTTTGTTTCTAAATTACGATGTTGATGTCCACAAAATATTCCAAGCATTTCTTATAACATTTTAAAAACACATGGTGGTACTTTTCCTGGCAGTACAAGGTCTTTGGTCTAGGAGGTGCATGTCAGAAATCAGGAAACCTTGGTGTGTGATATGGATGGTGTTACCAGTGTAAATTGCTAACAAGAGTTTTACTGTTCCCTTTGGATTTGCGTTGCAGTGATAATCAGATACAAAGCCACTGATATACTGACGTTGCAGTGAAGCTGTGGTGCAACATCGTTGTGAAAAATGGAGTCTCTGCCCAGAAGACATTACAACCTGAACTGATTTTTCTAGCCTGGGGATGTAACAAGGCTGCAGCGCAGACAAGATAAAAAGATAATGATATTTAGTGGTTTTACTGTTTGCACAGATATCCCTGTCATTGTTACTGTCTGCTTACTTAATGTTCTTCAAGAAGAGAGCTTGAGGTTGTATTGAAAACATGGGTAAATGTTCAGAGCAGGAGTAAATGAGTAGTCAGCTGGTGGGATGTCACAACCCATACATTTCAGGTTAGAAAGAATGCAAAGTTGCTTGGCAGATAGATTGCTTAGATGGGAGGACTGTAATACTCATTGAAAGCTCATTTGGCTTTTAGGATATAGATCCTATTTAAAATATAGGCTGTCAGATGATTACAGGTTAGGGTACTTCTGTTCTAGATTTTTAGCACTCCCTTTTATAGAGAAAAGCTGTAAGTTGAAAAATGACTATTAAAATTGATACACGAGGATCATTATAGTCATTCGAGTAATGGGCTGCATATGGAACTACTATGGCTATATTACTGTTTTCTTTGCATGGTAGTACTTTGGATAATTCCAACATCTCAGCTATTGCATGTTCTGAAACATATATCCTGCACATATCATTTGTGGGAAAAAAAAAAAGCCTAAATTCAGGTTTTCACAAATAATTTTATATGTATATATATTTCTACACGCACTTTGGAGCTTTCTCATCATTGGCCTCTGTGGTTAGTCTCTGAAGGTGGTGCCAGACACTGGAAAGCTCGATTAAAAATAATTAATCATAAAGTCAATAATTTGAAGTGCTGATGGATGCCTTGGAGAAAAGGAATAGACAGTTATAATGCCTTTTACATGAAGTGAATATTGACCTTGGAAGCACTTCTTCAACATTACTGTTCAAAGCTGCTGCATCTGTGATTCTGCATCTCACAGCACTATCCAAGGCAGTGTGCGCACAACAAAATGCCCAAGTAAGATGCAAACAGAGTGAAAGTGAGGAAAGGTTATTTCTCTAGAGCTGCAGAAATTACTCCAAGACAACCTGTCAGTGTAGAGGGACTGTGTTTATCAAAATATAGGGGACCATCTCCATGTATCATTGCCATGGAGGCTTAGCTTTGTTTTGGGCTTGGCATGCTTGAAGAATACAAACAGAGATCTTCTCATGAACCTGCAGTGTGGTATGGTGCAATGACATTGTTTGGCAGTACTTGGCAATCATGCACACAGGTTAGAAACCAGTAGGAGTACTTGTCTCCACCCAATTCTCTTAGGGCAAATTTAGGAAGTTGGAACTTGATTGCCTAACCAGGCATATATCCTTACCTTTGGCAGCTTTGTTAAACAGGTGCAGAGAAACTATATTTTTTTTTTACTTCATGCAGAAATTGAGATGTTCACCAGTGCGCTATTGCACACTGTTGAATCATAGTTTCTGGAACTCTGCATTATAAATTCTTCCTCCCATGCCATGTAGTGTTGTTCTTGCTACTGGTAGTGTTACCCTGTTAAAGCACTAGGCAGTTTTCATGCTGCTTTTGAAAATATTCAAGAAGAATTTTGCTCAGTGGGATTTTGCTGTAGACCTCAATTTTAAGAATATGTTTTCTCAAGGAAGAAGTGATCTTACAGGTTTCTTAATATTTTGCACCCTTAAAGACCCTAGGAGAAACACTGCTGTCTTTGAATAGTATTATGCAGCTGAGCATGTGCTGTTCTAATGATTAAGATGATGAGAATCACAGAATGGGTAAGGTTGGAAAGGACCACAGTGGGTCATCTGGTCCAAACCTCCTTTACAGCAAAGAAGTTCTTCTCCATGTTCAGTTGGAACTTCCTGTGTATCAGTTTCTACCCATTGCCTCTCATCCTATTGCTCAGGAACACCAGGAAGAGCCTGGCCCCATCCTCTTGGCACCAACCCTTTAGACACTCGTATACATTGATGGGGTCCTCCTCAGTTGTCTCTTCTTGAGGCTGAACAGGCCCAACTTCCTGAGCCTTTCCCCGTAACGAGAGATGCTCCAGTCCCTTCATCACCTTCGTCACCGTCTGCTGGGCCCGCTTGAGGAGCTCCATGTCTCTTGTGCTGAGGAGCTCAGACCTGGACACAGCACTCCAGATATGGCCCCATCAAGGCTGAGTAGAGGGGCAGGATCATCTTCCTCAACCTGCTGGCAATGCTCTTCCTAATGCACCCCAGGATACCAGTGGCCTTCCTGGCCACAAGGACACAGTACTGGCTCATGGACAGCTTGTTGTCCACCAGGACCCCCAGGTCCTCAGCAGGTTGGCCCCCAGCCTGTACTGGTGCAGGGGGTTATTCCTCCCCAAGTGCAGGACCCACCATTTGCCTTTGCTGAACTTCAGAAGGTTCCTCTCTGTCCATCTCTCCAACCTGTCAGGATCCTTCTGAAGGGCTGCACAGCCCTCTGGGGTATTGGCCACTTCTCCCAGCTCCTTGTCATCAGTGAACCTCCAAAGGAGGCTTTTTTTACCCAAACAGTACTGAGCCCGGTATTGAACTTATTAATAATGAAGCCTGAAAAACAATTGCCAGTTCTATCAAGTGATATGGTTTGACACCATTGGAAAACTTTTTCTTCTAAAAGTTTGAGTAAAGGCTTGAAGGAGAAAGATGAGGGATACACTGCCAGCATTACTGGGAACTACTAAGGAAATATGTCAACACTAAGTTCAAGAGACTGTGTCTGTTTGAACCTTCTTAAACTTCCTCCTCAGACTTCAGCTGTGAAGGCAGGATGAGTGGAATCTTGTCCTCTGCTCTGCTTTCCTCTCTCTCCTTTGTTTCAGTTTAATCAAGTTCAGACTCCTTTAGAGTTCAAAATACTGTATTTTTGTAAGAAATATAGTTGTTATGGACTAGGTCCAATATATTCTAGAGTGTTAGAGGGTTTTTATTGGCTTGATACAGTGAGATTTTTTTCTTCCTCCTGTGGTTTAAAATTACTTGTCTAACATGTTGATTTATAGCCTGTCATGTAAGACTATTTCCCCTTGGCTATATCTTTTTAAATGATCAAATGTATTTCTGAATAATGTCCTGTTGTTGCCTTGAAATATTAGGTGATAACTGCAGAAGTAAGAGAGGGATTAGCTTGTTAAAGTTAATATGATACCAACACAAAAAATATAGCGATTAAAAACTTTCTTAAGGCAGCATAGAGGGGAGGAAGAAAAAAACCAAAACCTTATGGTCTGGGATATCACAAGCATATTCCATGCACCTGGGAAGTTTGTAGGTTGGTGTGAAGGAAGTTGAGGAGACTGCTGGGCTGGGACTCCAGGAGAGCAGCTTTTGCTGTTGCTGCCAGAGCCGCCCATTCTCCCCCTTGTACCTCCCCAGTTCATTCTCACAGGCCGTACCAGCACAGTGTTAGCAGAACTGAGTAGTGGCCGATCGGGGAAGTGATCCAGGTTAAAAATAACTTTTTGGGGATGGTGGGAGGGACATGAGCACAATTGAGGGGTACGGCAGGGAGGCACAGAAAGGAGCAGAGAAATTGAGAGTGGTGGCAGCTGCCTTGGCTGTCAACCACCATCAGAGGAAATGCTGAGAGAAAGCTCAGTCTTTCGCTCTTGTGCTCTCCTCCTTCCAGCTGCGCTCCAGAGACGGCCATCTGCTCACTGCTGTCTCATCTTACTCCTCCTCTCACCCAGGTCTCAGTGCCCCAGCGGAGCTGCTGCTGGAGTTAACCCCAACTCACTTGGTGCAAAATGCTTCAGCCCCTAAATCATAGATCTGTGCTAACCCAGCTGTCGCTGGTGGCAAGGGGATGACAGTGTGGTCAGGCAAAAGGGAAGCAGGTGATACCCTCAGCACAGGGACAGGCAGCCAGGGACAAGACAGAAATAGTTTTCTGCCAACACACTTGCAGCTGGAAAATAAATGTGAATACTAAGTTACGAATGCTGATTTTTCATATCACTGTGCTGATTTCATTGGTGGTTAGTGGCAGGTCTGTGAGAAGATATTAATGTTAAGGAGATGGCTTTGAGGAGGATCTTCCCAGAGGATTTATTTTCTTACAGCAACCTGAAATACATCTCACAGCCTTTGCATGTTAATTCAGCAGAGCAAGAAAGATACTTCATTACTACTGTGTGTCTTGACTATTAAAGTGTGCCACTTGGCCGGTAGCCAGCAGAAATCACATCGAGGTAAACAGAATAAAGATATGTTAAAGAAAAAAACAGATTATAAAGGGACAATTTGAGAGATAATGTGGAAACCTAGAAAGAAATAGTTTTATACATTCAAAGTATACTTTGAAAATAATTACACAATAAAAGCAAAGCTGGATGACTGTATTCCTTTCAGTTCTTCTGTTCAGTATTATCTAATATTTATCCCCCTACTCTTCTGTGTTGAACTGGACTTGGATTCCTGCTTACAACGTTCCTCTAGGACATTCATTAAAGTGTGTGTTACCAACTGGCTAAAATTTATTTTTCATTTATTTATTTATTTATTTATTTATGAACTTATTCTTACACTTCTCTATTCTCATGGAGCACAGTAAAGGAGCAGTCGAATGAAGCATTATCATGGAGCAGAAGCAGTGTTTTCTACACACTTCTCATAAGGTTTGGGGACCTCAGTGGGCATTTCTCCCTCCCCACAGTAGCTCCCGCTCTGAAGAAGATGCAGCTGCTCTCTTGAGGGAATTGTTTACCTCTCTGTGGAATCTTGTCCTGGTCAGCTATGTGATAAGAATGTGAATAATTTTGCTGCGGCTGCTTTACATGTAAAAAGCCTGACCTTAAGATATTTTATCCAGCTGGGTTTTTTTTTTCTTTCTTTTTCTTTTTTTTTTTGCCTCTGGCACTGGTATATTTGGGAGTTTTATCTTGCAACTACAGAAAGCTGCTGTGACTTGGACTTGTATAAAGTATTTAGTACAAAGAGATATTTTTGTAGTCTTAGAAATCATTAAATGCCAGTCAGTGGTGTTTAGCAGTTCTTTCTTTTGGACCTGTAGTTATACATGTGTGTATTTGGTAGAACTAATGAAACTAAGTGCTGCATGGAGACTTCTGCAAAATGTCTAATGAGATCCCTAGTGCTGCAGTATATGAGTATATTGCATTACAGGGTTGAGCATATTGATTTTAAAGAGTTAAAAGCTGAATGCCTTTCTATATGTCTGAGTAAGAATTTAGGGGACAAAAAAGAAAGCATTACAATTAACATATGAAATTTAAAAATGCCAACAGATTTTTTAAAAGTAGCATAGTATGGAAAAGTTTTGCATCTTCCTACTCTGAACAATAAATGTGGCAAGTTGCCCTGTGCAGCACTTGCATTCTGCCTATGTGTGTATGTGTCTCTACTGAAAAATATTAGGAATATCAAGATAAAACTCAGATTTTTTTTCAATCACATGAAATGTGCTGTGTTCACTGGGAGACTGAGAGAGAAGTAGCTTTCATTTGATTTGTCTCACAGTGGAGCTATACTTCTCTGATATATTTTTTTTTTTAGACTGTGTATTACTGCTTGATATCAGTTGGGGTCCCATTGTTGTACAGAGAACAGTTCAGTGGTAATGCATTCCAACCAAATATCCTGGAGCTTTTATAAGCTCTATTAAAGTACTCCCTCAAGAAAAATTAGGGGAATAAAACTCTCGTAAATGTCTAAAGGCCATATCAGGAATAGGCTTGAACCCTGTTTGAAAAATTATGTTGGTGCTTGACTTTGAATATGAATGAGCCCTTAATTGTACTGTCTTTATTTGAATTTTTCTTGCCTTAGAGGTTTTAAAGCAGTATTTGAAAGTTCTAGTGGATTGAAACTGAAAAACCCCACCATATAATGTTACAAGAAAAGGCAGTGAGCGGAGTATCAATCTTTAAATGTTAAAATCTTGTGAAATATAAGAAAAATTGTAATGTCTTAAGTAGGGAGTACTAAGTAAAAGTGACAGAGGCACTGTAAAAGGAATAGATGCACAATTCAATTTGTAGAGTTGGATATGGACAAAGACAATAAATGCCTCTAAAGCGCTGCAAATTTGCAGCACTGTGTGGTTTTCTGGGGAACAGCTGTCTTTGGAAGTGCAAAAAGCTCTTCCAGTCTTTGACATGATTCTTTTCTGTGCTTTGGGGCTTTATTCTTGGACAACGAACCTCATAATTCATCTCGCTGAATCTGAATACCAAGTTTATAGATCCCTCGTTTCCAGTCTAGCTAAGAAATTATTTGTAAACTCTGTGAATATTTGTAAAAATCCTCTTTTATACGTAACTCAGTATGTGTGTATCTTGATAGCAAAAGGAAGGGCAGTGAGAAGCACTCATCCTGGTGTCTATGGCCACTGAAAGGAAATGCTTTGATACGCAAATAGCATTATTGTAAAGGTGATGCCAGCCAAATGCATTTTTGGCTAACGCATGAGCAATAAAATTAGCAAACACATCACTTGCTGCTAATGAAGAGGAATAAGCTCATCATGAAAACTTCACTGAACTGCTATTCTATCCAGCTTGATTTACTTGCCCTGAAAGACTAAGAAGTTGCCTTCTCAGGGGAAAAAAAAAAAAAAAGTAAAAAGAGGAGATGTGTGTGCTGGTAGGAAGGGGTTGTGTTAACATTCTGTCAGCTCAGTATGGGAAAAAAACGGATCTGAAGGAGAGCATGGATGGCTTGCTGCTCTTGCAGCAAATACACCCTGGTTACTAATGAGTGTAAAATACTAATACTGTAAAATGTCCTGGCTGAGACAAAGAACGTGAAAGAACCCAATTCCATGAGTAGACTTAAAAGAGTTTGCATAGTGCTTTTTAAATGGCATCTGGCCTTTTCACAGCAAGGTGTTGCTTCTGTGGGAATTGCCATCTTAATATATTGAGTAGTTTAAGATGCGTTATATGACGAGTAGGTTGGGATTTGATTTTATTTTTTAAAATTGCACACCTTGGACCTCCAGAGTGCAGAGTAGCAGATGCCTTCTTGTTCATGGCTGAATTTCATGTATGAGGATCCTGGTACACAAATGGCAGTGAAGCTACCTTGGAGAACCTTTCTTAAAACAACAGTGCTGTTCTGCAGTGTGGTGCACCTTTCCCTCAAGGTTAGGTTCAATTCTACCTCAACTTTGAAGATGCCTTCTAAGCAAGGCTCTTCACTATGCATGTTGAGAGTTTGTCAGATTTCAGTGGAATCAAAAAAATCCTGAAGGCAACTTGCTACAATTTTTGTCTCCAGGAACTCATATTGGTTCTTTGCTAGGTGCTTCAGTGTTATTAATATTCTCAAATTGTCCTTTAATACTTACATCGGTATCAATGTCAGCACTGCTGGCCAAATTTGCCTGTTTCATTAGGCTGAGTCATATAAGGGAAGAAATGGAGGAATTAATCTGGCTGAAGTCTGCCCATTCTACTGAGTGAGAAAACTTTCTGGTTACATTGGTGACATGCTCAGCACCTCTCCTGCTCTCCTAATTATTTCAATATGCTTTATGAAGAAGTGGTATTAAAATGCTTCCTGTTCATGTCTTTTCAAGCTGAATTCTTTCTTTAAATCAAGTTTCTTTATTCATTTTTGTTTTTTAGATGTAAATCATACCAATCCTGAGGAAAGTTTCAAACAAAATAATAACTGAGTATTTGAAGATTATTGCCTCATGTGTCTTCCTCCTAGTTATAAGGTCTGTAACACCTGATACTGTCTGCTAATAGCTTTTGGCAGACCCTGCTACTCAGTGCTGCTGCTGAAAGGGTTTGCTGCTCTTTGCATCAACTCAACTGCTTTACTGTTGGGGTAAAGACAGTAGAAGACAGGGAAGACAGGAGGTGTTGCAAACAAGACTCATTGAAGTTATATTCAAGTTAGTCTTGTTCAAGTCAAGTCACTTGAATCAAAATCCAGAGGCTTAGTAAAAGGCTCTCCACTAGCTTGGACGTCTCTGCGATGTAGAAAGGATTTGCTTTGGAGTACCATATGGATGACTGTTCTTTGGGTTACATCTGTAAGCCATACAGTTCACCCAGTGTTGGGCTTGGTATGAAAAAGGGATGGCATGTTTTTAATAACATCTCTAGTTATTAAGAAATGTGTCCAGGAACCTGGAAGAGGTTCTCAGCAAACAGGACAGGAAGATGATGGTGCTTCTTGGTTTGGGACAACTCATTTCCTTATACACGAATTTGTTTTCTAATTGTTCTCTGTTCCATTTTCTTCAGCGTTCAAAAGCTGTTGTAGGATTTTGTCTTATCTTTGCAATATTAAAAGAATGGAAGAATAGTGGTGTGGCTTGCCTTGTGGGAACAGGAGAAACTCTTAAGCTGTACTGGTTAGTGCAGGGCATGTGGCTGAGGCACCGTGTGACAGAATACAGGTCCCTAGAGTGGCTGCCAGACAGGAATGAACTGGAGCTGAGGCTGAATCTGCTACAGACTGTCTAGAGGGTGGGAAGTTCCCTGTTCCTGTAACCAAAGCAAGTCGGTTCCAGGGAAGTAAAATAACACATTTGGAAAGGAGCTATGTACACACTTGCATGTGCGTGCATGTGCATTGACTCATCCATGAAGTAAGCAAAGCTCTTCCATGCTGCTCTGTAATGTAAACCTGACAGAAAACTAATTTGTAAATGCTGTTTATAACATGATTTGCCTCAGTATAAGAATTTTGGATTAGCACATAATAGTGCTTCTGCTCTAGTGCTGAGGAAATATTAGAAGAGATTTATCCAGCTTCTTGTCTGTTGATGCACCACCATGGGTCATTTGGTTAGACTTGAACTCTAAATAGTTTAAATAGCTCTCCAATGAGCATACTTAAAGAGTAATGAGGAACAGTTATGGCTGTATATACAATTGTTTGTTCTGTTTTAAATTAGAAATTCTTTGCAGAATGGGATTTTCCTTTGTGTCTGTGTAGGGCTCAGCACAGTGCAGAAGGCTCTGGAATGCCGTCCCAGTAGAAAGGATTTTGTGGTGTTAGGAGGTACCTTGAGCACTGCAGATGTGCAAATATACACTTTCCCTCCTCCTTTATTTTATCATTAATGTAAACCTGGCTCATGAATTTTGGAATATAGATAGTCCTGGAGTACTACATATGTTCAAAAAGGAATGCTGTGTGCTTATCCTTACACCTCAGTTCTAATGTGGGATCTGAAACAAAATGTGTGTTTTCCAGAATGGGAATTTTCTGTGCTCATGGAACTATTACTGTTGCCTGTTACTGCTGGCCAAGTTTGATTGCTAAACCAAGAGTGTGTGCTTTTTGAAAAGTTGGGGGAGAGAGTGGGTGCCTTCAAAAGGGATCTGAGGGAGGCAGCAAGTCACTGCATATCTGGGATGTTAACAGTATCACTCTCTCTCAAATATCTAGGGAAACTCATCTTCTGCCTTCGGCTTTTCAGCCACAGATGTGCTCTTTCCAAGGCCAGTGTGGACAGGGAGAACAGGCTTTTTGTCACTCAGGACTGCCTATTATGTGGTCTCCGTGATGAAGCTCTCCCCAGTCTTCTCACTTTCCTCTCATACCTGTGTTCTGACTAGGACAGAACAGCTCGGCTCTGTTCTTCTTTCCCAGCCTGCTTGGAAGAAAAGAAAACAAAAAGGTGGTATTCATGGTGGGTCTAGGTTATTTTCATTCCCTTTCTGTTGATGTTAATACTTTGGTGTCTTTTTCCTTTCCTGTTTGTTTGTTCGTTCATGGTACTTGAGCTTTGTGCTAAGTGTTGGTTTGTTGCCTGGAGCAGGACAACTTCCAGCTTCCTGCAGACCTTCTCCCTTCCAGATCCTTTCTAGAGTGCCTGACATCCTTCTAGAAATGCTACAGTAAATGGACACATAAATATATACAACAAAATTTCTCTTCTTGTCTGGCTGATGACACAAATAAAATATTTCTTCACAAAAGGTGTCATGTCTTTCTTTTTGTATTATTTTCAGAGGGCTCACAGGTTTACATAAAATTAGATTAATTTAAACAAAATCAATACACAGATGTGCACATTATATAATACCTATATGTGTGTCAGTACACACACACACTGGGCCATCAACAGGAATTGTCTGATTAAATGTTCAGATTAGATTTGAAAGTTAACATGGTAGTGCATGTGCGTTTTTCCTTTAAACAGATTGCATCTCTTGAATAGTTCATCAGAGCTTCTTGAAATGTTTACATATGCAGTCTTTGTCTGGAGATGCCTTGTTATAAATATTCCCTTAATTTTACAGGCATGTGTTTGGAAATATGTTGAGCAGCCATGCTCGGTTTATTTCCAAATGTCTTAACTTTGGGACAGTGGATTGGCTTATAGCCTGAAGTTTGTATCTCTCCTTTTCAGGCGAAGAGCCATATTTGAACAACTCGTGGAGCACAAGGACTGTAGTGTAAAATTGCAGGCATCCCTCATGGCCAAACACAATGTGTTTGTGGTGGGGGAATATACTATAGAGGCCCAGTTAGAAGAACAAACAAACACAAACCCCCCCACAGAGTTCTATGCTGCTACTTAATATCAGTTGCATAGTGCCAAAAAATATTTTGATGTAACTGGTACTGGTGTGGAAATGTTTTGAACAGCTATAGTCTTGATCACCAGAAGATGCTCTTTGTAACAGTTTTGTCTTATTCCTTCCATACCTATAGAGAACGTAACTATTGAAGGAATATAGTTGGACACCAGGGGGACTTTATTCACAGAAAGGGCTGTCAAGCATTGACACGGACTGCCTAGGGAGGTGGTGGAGTCGTCATCCCTGGAGATGTTCAAGAAATGACTGGATGTGACACTTAATGCTGTGGTCTAATTGACAGGGTGGTTTTTGGTCAAAGTTTGAACTGGGTGATCTTGAAGGTCTTTTCCAACCTTAATGATTCTGTGACTGTGAAATACGCCATGTCCTGTGGCTTAGAGAATTAAGGTAATCTTATTTCAGGGTTGTTTTGTGGCAGTAGCGATACAAGGTTTTCTATGCTGGGGCCCAGTGGAATTGACACTTCACCCCTCCAACATCTTTTTGTCTACTACTTCAAGTTGCATATTTTGGTCTGAACTTAATTACTTTAATGATAAGTTATCATGCTGCCATAATAACAACAATAACAGGACCCCACTGTTGGTCCATACAAACACAGAATAGTAAATATGTCTTAACTTCTGTAGGTGACTGGCTAAATAAAGACTAAAAGAGTTGGAAGGCAAGCAGAATGAGCAGTGCCATAGCAGTAACTGTCAGATTTGGTTTTATTTGTTTTTCTTCTGATAGGGAATTTACCAGAGTATTGTATCAATTCCAAAATCCTCCCTTCATCTTTTGGGCATACTCCCTTTGTTAGTTCTTCAAATATCCTTGAAAATGTTATATAAAAACCTTCTGGTTAAAGTCGTTCCTTACCTGTAGTTCCCTGTTCCTAATTTACAGTCATTTATTTTTCTCATATGTTGATGTGATTTAATTTAGTGAGTCTTACATTTTGTCACACACACACATATATATATATATTCTTTTTCTCTCTGCTCCAGTTTTGTGTACAGTCTCTTTTGCATACTTTAGCCCTTAGTAAGTCTGGTGTTTAAAAAAGAGAAAAAAAAAGAAAGGAAGCACTCTGACAGTGTGAGGTGGAAATGCACAGTCAGTACAAAGTAGGGCTAGAGTATCCAGCCAGAATAATGGATGACCTTCAGAGCTGGAGTGCTATCAGAACTGACAATTAGGAGCACAAAAGTTAGAAATGCTATAAGCAAGAACTAAAAGCCAGGATTAAAGCCCCAAACTCAAACTTCCTCTGCTGAAATCAACAAAGAGAAGGAGTAACTTTACCACAAAGATAACTTTTCCACCACTCTTTGCATGTCATCAAAAATGGTGTGTGCAGCTCTTAACGAAACCCAGTTTGATCTTTCTAGATACAGATATGGGCTACTACAATGATAAAGAGAATGAAGGTCCTGTTTTGCAAGAGAAAACTGAAATAATGTGGTTTGTTCAGCACAAGCTGTAAGGCCAAGCTGTAAGCATCCCTTAGGATGAAGGGGGCTCACTCTCTGTAGATAACAGCAGAACTGCTGGAGTGAAAAGAATCAAAACCAAAGGCAAAGGGAATAAACTGACCCTGCATAATTTAGGCTGAAAGTAAGAGGGAGGTTTATCACTGCCAAAGCATTATAGCTTTGGAGGAGCTGGTAACAGGAGCAGTGGGGGCAGAATCCCCTTAACTAGCCATGGAATAGATTCCCATTAGTTTCTGAATGAGTTATGTGGTTTGTGAATGGACTAAGTGATACTGCAGCAAACAAATGGGCACTCAGTAGGTTTCTGCTAGCGCTAATTTCCTCTCGCTTTTTTTGATACACTAAAACTGAAAAGCACTAATTATGCTCAGGGTAATTTCTTAATTATGTGGCTAGAATATTGTAATCAAGGTTATAGTAGGCATGGGAACTTGTGTGCAAAATTTAGCCCCTGGTGCTAGCAACCTGAAAACAGAAACAGGCCAAACAGAAGTAGCGTACAAAACCAGATGAAGTGTCCAGCTAGAGAAAAATTACAGATACGGAATATTACAAAATAAGTTTGTCTGTTCTGTGGGACTGCAGCAGTCCTGATAGAGTATATTGTGCACATTGTTTCCTGAACTTCTTGGGTTTGAATGTTTAAAATCATGAATGAAAAATCCTACAATGGTGGGTTATCACAGAAAGGCTTGTAATCAATGCTGGATCATCTCTTTTGGCATGAGCTTTAGTTTTTTTCCCTTCTGTAGGGAACCTATATCTGTTTCCTGCATCTGTCGCCCATCCTTCTTTGTGAATGGAAGCAAGTAATTAATTTTTGTTGTTGTTAGCAATTAATTACCCTTGCCAAATCTTGGAGGACCTATTGTCTCCTTCAGACAATGTTCTTGGGAAAAAGTCTTACTTATTGTAACCTCTTGTGCAATCTTCACTTGGATGATAAATACATCTTGGCAACGAGGAGCTTTCTGAATGAAAAATGTTGCTGGACAACCCTGTAGTACAGCAAGAACGCAAACCTCTGCCAATGCTGGTGGAGTGCAGCCAGGCAGGAGGGTAAAATGGGGAAAGCCTTTTGCATTGCCTACAGAGCACAGGGTGAGATGAAGTCTTTATATGCAAACGTCCAAATATCTGTTTACCATCAAACAAGGATTTTCCCTATTGAGTATCTGAGCTCAAAGGTGACCTTCCTTCTAGCAAAATGTTGAAATCTGTTCGAAAGCTGCCATCTCCCATTGTGAGAATGGGGAAATAACAGAGAGCACATGGACCATGCAGCTGTCTGGTTTAGGTAGCCTACTGTAGGAATGAGCTGGGAAACTCTACCCTCCCCATTTTTCTCTCTGAATCCACAAATCTGGGATCCTGCAGAATTTTGTTTGTGGTTCATGGCCTGACTTTGGTTTTCCATTATATCTGTCCAGAACCACAGCTGACCACTGAAACCTCATTTTGATATTGCAGCTGTAACATTAATTACAGGATTATTAGAGCTAATTGTAAATGCACATTTTCCCCTTGTAGCTTTTCGCATTTACTTTTTCTGTTTTATCTTTTCTCCAATAATTAGTGATGCCTGGAAGCAAAAAGGTGCATAGAAGCCTTGCATGGAGAGATGCTTGAATGCTCCAAAGGGAATACACAGAATTCAAAGAATGAGTTGAGGCCGGGACCGCTCTTTTCCCTCGTGGTTTATGTGCACGCTGCCAGTGGCTTGTGTTTCTCGTTGGAGCCTGACAGCTGGCTGTGGGGCAGCAGAACACAGCCAGCAGCCAGGTTTCTCAACCCATACTGTGGCTGACAGCATCTGGCCTGGTGAAAAAGAAACAATCTGAAGCAGAGGGCCTGATGCAGTGTATCTTGCAGTTAATGGAAAACTTTGTTGACCTCAGTGGGAGCTGGATTTGATTCTGTGCCTACCTGAGTGTTTTGGCATAGGCTACAGCTCCAAGTGGATTTTTCTTTCCCTGTCTCATTTCTCTTCTCTTCTCTTCTCTTCTCTTCTCTTCTCTTCTCTTCTCTTCTCTTCTCTTCTCTTCTCTTCTCTTCTCTTCTCTTCTCTTCTCTTCTCTTCTCTTCTCTTCTCTTCTCTTCTCTTCTCTCTCTTCTCTTCTCTTCTCTTAAATGTACTCACCTTAGAGTAAAATAAAGACAGCTCTATCTGTGTGAGTGTAGCTGAGCAGTCTTATCCTCACTCAGTGTTTGCCTGCTTGTTTCCTCAGCCCTTCTACTGTCTACCACATCAGTTTCTCTTCTTCTTGAGCCATTCTGCTGCCTCTCACAAACATCCTCCATCTCACTTAAGCCTCTACTCTCAAATGAGTGTAATTACTGACACTCCTTAATTCATCTTCTGCCCTTCTTCAAAACAGTCCTTATATTAATTTCCGGCAAATCCAGCCCAGGCTCTGGCCCCTGCTGCCAGCAGGGAGCCAGATTCCCCTTCAGCAGGCTCCTGGAGGCCAGCCCTTCACTGCCTCATCCCAGCCCTGCTCCCTTGCTCAGCAGAGCTCATTGCTGCGTTGCATGTCGGAAGGAAAGGGCCACCATGCCCCAGGCGTCAGCAGCCACCTCGGGCAGAGCACACCCTCTGTGAGCCTCAGCCACACATCAGCCTGTCCTCCATCTCTAATAAAGAGTAATGGAAGTAATGGAGCCCTTTTCAGGTGGAGGACAAAGGGCAGGTGAAGCTTCTTTTTGTCCCCCACAGTCCTGGAATATCACGTGCCTCCAGAGGGATTTTTCTTCTGGGTGGAGAATCATGATTATATGTGATCTGCCTTTGAGGAAAAGCCTTTTCCCTTTGTATGTGAAATGTTTGGTTTTTAATTGGTCACTCTCCATTTGCTTGGAGATGATGTCAAGTTTTTGTGAACCAGTATCGGAATCTGAGGCTGTTTGTGTCTTATGAGAGCTACAGAGGAAAGGGCCAAAGCTATGAGATGGTGTACAGGAGAATCACAGGTGTTCTATTGAACCACAAAAAAACTTACTTCACTTTTTCCAGCAGTAATATAAATGCTAAGCAAACAGAGTATGTAACAAGGAAACCCTCAGGAGGGTGGGAGCTGACCTAATGGAAGATGAGAAGCAGTGAGCTGGAGCATGGGGCTGCAGCCGCACTGGGAGACTGAGAGGGTGAGATTGCCATGGACGCACCTGCTCTTAGGTTATCCAGCAGTGCATAGAGAAATGTACTGTGCTTGTCCCTTCACATTCACATTCCCACTGAAGTTTAAATATGAATCCCCTAACGTATGTGCTAAAGGTAGAACGTGCAGCTTCAAGAAGACCAGTATCATTTTTACTTTTGTTTTTCAGACACAGGCAATTGAAAAAGAGGGGGAAGTACTGCCACAGTATAAGGAGGAAGAGCATTGCTTTCAGAGAGGGTATCACTGTGCTGGTGATAAATCATTCAATATTAGCCCCTCACAATTGTATACAGCCAACACAGCCAAGAGAGGGAGAAATTGATTATACGGGCTGCTTTATGAATCACTAATGTAATTGTTTACCAAGCTTTTTTTTTTTTTTTGGTACTCCACTACAGAGAAAAACAAAAAAACCTCAACACCCAAGTCAACCCAAATGTGTGTGTGGAGCACATTTGATTTAGGAAACTTTAAGACTCGTGGTCTAAGGCTAGATCCAAGTGGTGTAAATCACAGAATCACAGGAACAGAGTGTGTTAGCAGCCCTGTGGATCAGGGCTGTAAAGCCCAGAGTCCCTGGATGATGGGAATGCTGAGCACTAGGATGCGAATTTGCTAATACTTTTGAAATTTATCCACAAGAAGGAAAAAGAAAGAAAGAAAGGAAAAAACATTGTGGGAAATTCTTTCCTTCATGCATAATAGTTTTCTGTTGATTTGAAATTGCCCTTAGTAATGTGTTGATGCCAGTGAAGTATTTCAGCTATAGGAAATGAGAAACCCACTACTGCCTTTCTATGAATTATGAATCATAAATTGTATGAAAAATATTCAGCTTGCTGTAGTTATTCCCTAAGCAGAACCTCTGAGTAATGGAGAAAATGCTGCCATTTTGGGGGGAGTAGGAGGGGACTGAGCTCAGTGAAGCAAAATGCCAAGTGCCAGGCATGCCAAGTGCCAGCTTGTGGCTCTGTGCTAAGTGTGAATTAGTGTCATCTGAGATGATCCTCCCTTGCTAGGTAAACAATTAGTGAGTATGTTACATGTACTTGCAGTTCAGTCAAGCAAAATGGATCTTTGCCCCAGCTGGGGCCACACTGACTGCCAGCCAGTGTGCAGTGGGAGAGTGCCGTGCCTGTGCCAACCCAGCCATGACCTCGGCAGTCAGCCAGGCCAAGGAGGCACAAACTCCGTCTGATTCAGCGCTCAGTGGGCAGGTTGTGATGACAGAATACCCCTAAAAATAGCAGTAAAGTGGCAAGATACTATCATTTGCAGGCAACTCCTTGGTAGTGGCATTCATTTCATCCTGCTTCAGCCATCTAAGAGCTGGGAGTCCAGTTCTACATAGTCCCCTAATCACCTGTCACCAAAGATCAGTTTATCTTCTGTTATATCTCTTTTATGAAATGCCTTTTTGGAGGTGATTATAGAAAGGTTCTCAGCAACTGTTTTTGACTAGGTATCTAACTCTTTAATGGCTGATGTTCAGTGGGTTGAATTCAGCATTAAAGCTCTGGATTTCAGTTTCTTCATCATTTCAGAAAAGACCTCATGAGGATTTGTGAATTTTGCTTTGCAACCATGCAATGCTAGTGATTGTTGAAATGTGCTCTTATATACCTGAGCTACAAGTACAAACAAACTGCAGGGGGCTGTGACTTGTTGGCTGTAGAGCAGGGGTTGCTAACCATGGTTGTGTTACAGTAGTTTAACTAGAGCATTCATATTGATCTCAGTTTTAGTGTTCGTGTTGTGTGCCTGGCACTCACATCAACTTCCCTATGATGGACACGTGCCCAGTAAAATACAACTGAAAAGACTAACAATGGGATGTTCAGTTTGGTGTGCCTAGTCATTTTCCAAACAAGTAGTGAATGATGTCCCAGCTGTACTGAAAACAGCAGGTTTTATTCCCCACTGACCCTAATGAGCAGAAATCAACCTCTACCTAATTAGCTTCTTGTGGCCTCTGTGAAAGGATAAAGCTTTTACTGTGTTCAGATGTGACAAAGAGACATACTCTCAAATATCAAAAGCTAAATATTTAATTTTATTTTATCCAATATTAAACTATGCTGCCTTTTCCAGAACTGATTCAAAGTTATTTTAAGGAATCTTAAAGTACACATTTCAATTTAATGCTTCTTTGCCAGACTCTTGGTATTGTTATTTTCTTCTTTTAATTTTTGAGTTGTGTGAGGCATGGAGATTTTTCAAAACATGAGTCCATTTAGTTTCAGGCAGCTGTGATGTGATTTTTAAAATGTTTCTACAAATGAAGGAACACTTACTGCTTTCTAGCCTGCAGTACAGTGCTTGAGTTTTGTCTCAATGTGATTTAACTCTTGTTTGCTTTTTACAGGAGATGGCTGTCCGAGCACTGAAGCAGACAGGTAGCAGAAGTATTGAAGCAGCTCTGGAGTACATCAGTAAGATGAGCTACTTGGATCCTAGAAATGAACAGATAGTTCGTGTAATTAAGCAAACCTCTCCAGGTAAGCGTGAACTTTGTTGGTTTTTTTTTTAATTGTCTTCTTCTTTCTTGCAATAAGCCAGTCTTTAGAGTGGGGTGAGAAATAGTGGATTGACAGTGTTCCATGGCAGTCTTGTGGGAAACAGTGAACATGGCCCTGCAAAGTGAGCTGGGCTGGAACCTGAATACAATTCACCTACTGCAAAAGAATTGTCTATGTATGCATTCATAGTCCAGCTTCTTCAAACATAAATCTGTTTGTCCTTTGGTGCAAGTCAGCTCAGTCAGCTCAATTTTACTGTGAGGTAAAAGCTTGTAGGTAATTGCTATGGAGTTAAGAAATAGCTCACTTCTCAGGAATTCATTCATGTTAAAATCCTTGTAAGTACACTGCAGAAGCTTTTCCACTCATCCATGTTGTTTCATGGAAATTAGAAAATGGAAGTTTTTGGACCCCGCATATGCCTCATCAGCAAACATCAGACCCTAGGTGACAAAAGGCGTTGCAAGAGTTGTTTCCATTCAGATATTAGCGCTTAACAGCCCTGCAGAATGCTTTTGATCTGGTTCAATGGAGTTTGTTACTTTTATCTTTCTTTCAGATTCAAAAATTGGTCAAGCAGACAGGCATCTGTCCTCTGCCTGTCTGAACCTGTGTGATCCCACAGGTTGGAGGGCTGTTTTCAGGGGCCTGTTCTGTTGAACAAGAAATTTCTTGTGTGTCAGTAGCAACATTTAGACTTAAAAGGTCTCCTCTACATTGGACCAGTTGAAACTACCAAAAGCATTCAAACAATCCGTTACAGTAATGTAGACCCCCAGGTATGGTCAGAATTTGTGTTTACCAACTGCAAGTGATCTCCACGTGACAGATTTGTCTTCTTGGCAACCTCAGCAGTGCCTTCCTCCTTTCCTCTTGGTCAAATTGAAGATCTTTGGTGGGAAAGATGTTTGGTTTAGTGAATCTGATTGAGAGGCATGTCCATAGGTGAGGAAAGCTGAGGAACAGAAATCCTATCCAGTTTTATCTCTCTCTCAGAAAGGAGATCTTCATTAAAGCCACTTCTTTCCTGGGGTACTCTGTGAGTAGCCACATATAGGGAAGAATCTCATTTTTCAGGTGGTTACTCTCAGAAATGGAGCTTCAGATGTGGTGTGAAAGGGTAATAGTTCTGTCTGTGTAAGGAGCAGATCAGCTGCCCTTTCTAACAGTCTTAGACTTCCTGTTTCATGATTTGGGGAAATTCTGGAAACCTCTAAGAAAACATTTCTGAGAGTGTTACCCTGCAGAATGACCACATGACAGACTAAGTACTGGTCAATTTGTTATTTGGAGAGCTCTGTCCTAACACATGCTCAAATGTGGCCTCAGCTGGGCCTTAAAGATAATTACTAAACTGTATTTTGCTTTACATTATAATGGCTTTATTCCTTAAACTGAAAGATCACACCTACTTCTAAAAAGAATACATTTCCAATGAAAGGGTTGAAAAACCTTTCTAGGCTCACATTTTAATTGCTCAATTGTCTTTTGTTTAGATTTGGGTTTACTTTCTTAACATTACAATGTATGCAGCTGTTTTGAATAGTTAAGCTTTCCAGATGAAGAGACACCTTTGCTTTTAGGATACACAGAATAGAAAACTTAAATATCATGCATGATATGGATGATGTTTGCCCTGCCTAAGGTGCCACGAAATCATACTGATATGTTTGATATGGTATTGTTTGTGCTTGGATAGCATAGGTCTCCTCTAGTTCATTAGGAAGCATGTGATACTACTGAGAAACTTTTCATTTGCAGTTTGAGAATTTAAATCTTCTAGATTTGAATTCCTTGTATTGTTATGTGGAAATGGATTACCATGTTGGATAGGAACATGTGGAAAAAAAAATCATCTGCAGTTACCACGTTTAGTATCTTTACAAATCCAAATACTCCTCCATCAGACTTACTGGTATACAAATGTAAGAGGTGGACATATCTCTCTTGACATCAAGATCCTTTGCACAGCTGAATTATGTGTCCCAAAAGAAGGACAATTATTGCTGCTACTTTCCTTCAGGGCCCCTGATAGGGGAAAGCAAAGTTAGTTTGCCCCTGAGGCTCAGCATGAATCCTACTGACAGAGATGACA
Source organism: Serilophus lunatus (assembly GCA_013399895.1). NCBI lineage: Eukaryota > Metazoa > Chordata > Aves > Passeriformes > Eurylaimidae > Serilophus > Serilophus lunatus. The sequence continues at coordinate 732,491 of VXBA01005559.1, read as the reverse complement.
AATGGGTGCTATGGCTGCCTCCCACTTCCAGGCAAGACTACTCACTTCTTAGGATGCTTTGGATTGCTACAGCCTCATGAGTGCATCTCACCATGTCCCAACATATGAGCTGTCGAGGCTTGTTGTTTTTAAGTACAACCTGGATAAGCGTGGCCAACCTGATTCCATTTCAAAACATTGCACTGTTTATGAAGGTGTCATTTAGCTTGGGGGCAGCCTTTCCAGTGTGCAGAGTGTGCATAAACCTGTGCGTGTCCTTGTGTGTCTGTACGCAGCTGGGTTTGTGTGTCAAGGCAAGGACTCAGTAGCTGTGCTCAGGTGTGCTGCATCTGGCCCAGCTGGGACATGCTGTAAAGCAAAAAGCTTGCAGTCCAGTGTTCAAGCCTGCTAGTTCAGCACAACTATTCTTACAGGCCTGGTGAAGTCAAGATTTTAAAAGGAAATTTTTAGGCATAAATGGGCTGAGTCCTGTGATTTGTGAAAGGTAAAGAACCAGGAGAACAAAATAACCACAGCACAGTGTGTCCCCTTGTCTTTTTAGCACAGCCAGTGCTTTATACACCTGCAATTTGTCCTCAGATCAAAGAACTGATGAAAGGTGCTGTTAACACCTGCATTGTAGGCATGCTACTATCTTGTCTCTGCACATTCTTCAAGCTAAGATTAACATGTTGACACCCTGAAAGATTTTTCTTCCAAACAGATGGAAGGTGAATAATATGAAGGGATACTCTGTGTCCAACACATTGGAAAGAATACAGGACAAACTGTATGATCCCTTTGTTTAAGTGAAGGAGATGGAAAGAATAATTTTCCAGGAGAACAATGGAACAGAGAGATGTAAACAGATCCCCTGTGTGAGCAGTGGGCTCACTGTACAGAAGATGTGGACTAGGTGATGATCTAGCAGCTTATAGCAATGTTGACTTTAAGACTTTAAGTACTGAGAGTCCTTCTGACAGCTTTTATTCTCCTCTTGGTGCTGTACTTGATCCCCTGCTCTGTAGCTGCCTCCTGTCTGTGAGTAATGACTGGTAATACTGGTCCAGCTTTAAAAGCCAGGCTGTAGTGTAATCTGATGAGTTCATAGTTAGGGAATTTGTACTTCTCTTTTCATGATTTGATAGGACTCCCTGATGATTCCTGGCATGAGCAGTGTTGTGGGCCAGCAGCTCATTATCAGTAAGAATACTTGGCACCTATAGCTTTAAATATTCAGAGCACTTAATTAAGATGTTGAAAGGTGTTTTTATAAGTGTAGTCCCTCTGCAGTGTGCATGTGTGTGTATCTCTGTGTGTATAAATGGATGAGTAATAAAAAGTAATTGGTTCACCTGAATTGTTTCCTAACATTCTTCTGTGTTCTTTTTATAAAGGAAAAGGTATTGTGCCAAATAATGTAACTCGCAGGCCAAGCTTTGAAGGATCAAATGAATCTTTTCCGTCCTACCATCAGATCAGTAATGCAGCCTATGAAGGGACAGGCTTTGGAGCAGAAGGTGCAAATATGCTTACTGAAGTTCCAAGGCCGTACATGGACTATTTAATCTCTGCTTCACAGTCTTCAGCTATGAATGCTCCTGTACAGCGACCTTCTGGAGTAGGCACTCACAGCACACCAACAAGCCATCAGCAGAAAACATACCCTGCAAATATTGAGTCTTCTGTGATTAATTATCCAGTGGCTAATCACAGCAGCCAAGCCTTGCAGCTGCAGGCATCCCACGGCTCCAACAGCCAGCATTACAGTAGGCAGCACATGATGGTGCAGGGGGAGCCTATGGGATATGGTGTTCAGCGGAGTCCATCCTTCCAAAACAAGATGCAGCAGGAGGGAGGATATGCCAATCTCCCAAATAAAGGGGCAGTTGTTCAGAATAATACTAGTCATGCATTTCAGCAGGCACCAGCAAGCCTGTATATATCACATTCACATCACAAACAGACAAGTCCTTCTTCACATCAAATGCATGTGATACCCAGAGGTCCAGCCTTTGCTAATGAGTTTTCAGACAGTCCACCACAAAATCTATTAACTCCATCTAGAAATAGCCTAAACATGGACCTGTATGACGTGAATAATCCTCCAGTTCAGCAGTGGCAGTCAGCAACACCGTCACGCCGAGATTCTTTACAAAATCCAGGAATAGAAACATCTCCACGGCAACACGTATCCTTCAGACCTGATGCCACAGTGCCAAGCAGAACAAACTCCTTTAACAACCACCAGCAACAACCACAGGTGACAGTGTCTATAAGACAGGTTCCTCCAGGAAAACCTGATCCTTCAATTACGTCTCCGAATACAATCACAGCCGTCACATCTGCTCATATTCTCCAGCCAGTGAAGAGCATGCGGGTGATGAGACCTGAGCCTCAGACTGCAGTGGGACCCTCCCATCCTGGTTGGTTACCTGCGCAGGCACAGGCCGTGGATGGCTTGGAGATCATTGAGCAGCATGTGCCACCTGTTGGAGCAGCTAATGCCTATCAGCTAGATGTGGATTATGGTAACCAGGAACTGCGGTGTCCACCGCCACCCTATCCCAAGCATTTGTTACTTCCTGGTACCTCTGAGCAGTTTGATATCAACTGCTTGTGCATGGGCGTAGAGCAGACGCTCCGTGTAGTCCCCAATTCTACGTGTAATAAGGCTGAAGAGAACAGTGAGCGGAATGAGAAAAGCAGCAAGAACACTAAAGCTGAAAAGCCAAGCAAGGATAAAAAACAGATTCAGACATCTCCGGTGCCTGTGCGAAAAAATGGCAGAGATGAGGAAAAGCGAGAATCACGAATAAAGAGCTACTCACCTTTTGCCTTCAAGTTCTACATGGAGCAACATGTAGAAAATGTCATAAAGACCTATCAGCAGAAAATTAACAGAAGATTGCAATTGGAGCAAGAAATGGCAAAAGTAATTCTCCTTGTTTTGTTATAATAAAAACTAATGGGGTCTAATTGATTATTATTACTTTTAATCCATCAAAAAGTTGAGGCAGTCTCCAGTGGAAGTAGTAGGTATCAGATACCTCCCTATACCAGACTGTACTCACTTAGAAGTGTGGATACAGGTTGGGAAGGCTTGAAGGGTTTGAAAAACCTGATACGTGAAATGACATATCTTCATGCCAGAAAAGTAAAATGAAGCAAAACCCCCATAGTAGGAAAGTATTAGGTTTGCATAAGCAAGAATTCAGAAGGCAGGCTTGAGGCTCAGATAACTGTGGAAATATTTTGTCAACTCTTGCAAAACACTTTGCTGCAGTTCTTCCTTCCTGTTCCATGACTGGCTCATTCACCAAAGCCATGGTTCAACTTTGCAATATATTCACTGTGCCATGTTTTCAGAAAAGTGTGTAATACTTGACTTGAAATTGTTTGTTGAAGGCACGTAAGTGATAATATCATGTAAATAATCATATCTTGACCAGCTTGAATTGATTTTGGGACTGTTACTGGAACTTGTTCTAGAGGCAGGTCTCAGGGAGGTGCACTTTGAGTGATAGAGCTTCTTTCATGCCTAGTTGTAGCTCTCAAATCTAAGCTGATTCTCTGATAGTGCTGCTTAAAACAAATCTGCCAACTTCTGATGGTTGCTCTGGCAGTTTTGTTTTTAATTTTTAAATGTCGAAGAGGAAGAGGGTTTTTTTCCCAGGCACAACTAGAATATGACTTTTACATTTAAGTATAAGCTCTAAGGAAAGCTATTATTAATGCGTAATAGATAATTATTAACTTCCCAGCCTTCTGTAGCACAGTCAGCTTCCAAAGTCAATTCATTTGATGCTTACTCACATTGCTCCAGAAAACTCAGTGATTTGTTTGTTGAGATTAAAAGAATAGGCTTCTAAAAGCTCTTGAAAGGTCAGCATTTTAGTGACAGTTAATAGTTTGTCCCCACTGCAAGTACAGATCGTGTTGTGTTGCACAGATTTAGTGAGTATTTTTGTGAGACTAAGATAGGGAATGATCTCTAGAGAAGTAAAACAGCAGCTAATTGCGCTAGTTCTTCTGAATCTTCAGCTTTCTCTCATTCAGAGATAATTCAGCTATAAACAAAACCAACTCCTTCCCCTAGCAACCTCATCACTGTCTGAAAATATGCACGCAGGAGATTTTGGCTATCTGAATATTGCATTTATTCTAAAATTAACCAAGAACACAATGCACTAATTATTTTACCTTAAAAAAATAAACACTTCCTTTATTATGGATTGACGTATTTACCTTTCATTTTAAAAACAGTATTCCTTGTTTTGATTTGGCAGTTCCCTTCAGACTGAAAATTCATCCTACCTGTTCTGCAAGTTTCTGTAGACCTCCTCCATCCTTCATTCATACAGATCTAATTTTTATACCGTGAGGATCTCATTGCATAGTCTGACTGCCCACATTCATCTTTAGATACTTAGACTACAGATACAAAATTAAATCAACCTAAGCAGCAGCCCTGTGGGCTCGTGCTTGGGTTTCTAAGGCTGCTAATCAGTCAGTTTCAACTCCCTCCACCCTCCCCATGGCCTCTTCTCACCAGGCACTAATTTTCCTCTCAAAAGTGGTTCTGTTGATGCCAGTTACATCAGGGTTTTGGAACTAAGATATGCAGGAAGAAAGGGGCATGTGGCAGTGGATGAGTTGTCAGACGATCCTGGAGATCAGCCATGGGGCTTCTGCTGGTGGAGGCCACCAATGGCTCTCAGGAGAGGGACAGGCACCAAAGTTGTCTTTGTGCAGGCTCTGTCATGAAGGGTGGGGAAAGCCTGGTTGGATACTGCTGCTTCCCCCTTTTCAGGAGGTTTCTCCCCACAGCCATGTGAAATGTTACTTTCAGTTGCTCGGAGGCTCTCTGGGGACAGGAGGTAGACAAGTCAGCTTTTTTTACAGCTTAGATGCAGAGGGAAAATAATACATTTATGAGTCTGGTCTGCATTGGCTGTGGAAAGGCCAGACCTGAGGATTATATGAACATATTTTGTGGGGGAGCAGGGGAAGAGAAGTTTATAGAACAGATGCGCAAGAGATCTACAAACCTTGACAGTGGAGGCTGTATATGGCATAAGAAGAAAAATAGTTTCTAAAGGAGATTCTAAGGTACTTGGGAATGTGTAGGTCAAAACCAGCTTTTAATTACAACACAAAAGCCAACAGTCAAATGGCAGCCAAGGTAGGAACTGTTAATGTGAGTTCACCTGGAGGAACCGTTCATGAACAAAGTGAACTGCTCTATCTAGGTTTAAGTTTCAGTTTAAATTAGGCTGTACTGCAGTGTGCATATCTATCATGGAGTGCAGTGGCAAAGTGCACATTCGAAAGGTATAAACCAAATCTCGTGATCAGGTTTCTTGCTGTATTCCCCTCTCTGACAGTATTACCCCATGACTTTTTTGTTGAGCCAAATGACACAGGCAGACCAATCTCAGATATGGCAAATTCAGGTAACAAGTTAGGTAGGGCACAGCGAATTTGCCGGTTTCTCAGAAATACTCAAAAACCAAGAGAGTACATCTCTCATGAAGGCATCTTTTCTGGTTCTTGGTTAATTTTTCTGAGAAATGTATTTTTGGAATGTTCATTTATTGTTCTCTTGCTATGAATATAACAGTACTAGCTCTTGTGGTTTGCTTTCCTTTGTAAAGGCTGGCCTTTGTGAAGCAGAACAGGAACAAATGAGGAAAATTCTCTACCAGAAGGAGTCCAACTACAACAGACTTAAAAGAGCCAAAATGGACAAATCTATGTTTGTGAAAATCAAGACTCTGGGTATTGGTGCATTTGGAGAAGTATGCCTGGCCTGCAAAGTGGATACCCATGCCCTATATGCCATGAAGACTCTGCGAAAGAAAGATGTGCTAAACCGGAACCAGGTGGCTCATGTCAAAGCAGAGAGGGACATACTTGCTGAGGCAGACAATGAATGGGTGGTTAAACTCTATTATTCCTTCCAAGATAAAGAGAACTTGTACTTTGTGATGGACTACATCCCTGGTGGGGATATGATGAGTCTACTGATTCGAATGGAGGTCTTCCCAGAGCGTCTGGCTAGATTTTATATTGCAGAGCTCACTTTGGCTATAGAGAGTGTGCACAAAATGGGATTTATTCATCGAGACATCAAGCCTGACAACATTCTGATAGATCTTGATGGGCATATCAAACTAACTGACTTTGGACTGTGTACTGGGTTCAGGTGGACTCACAATTCAAAATACTATCAGAAAGGTAATGTTTTTAGTCTTTATTTGAGGTGATATTGCATTATTTATTTAGAAATAAGCACCTGTTTCTTGGCAGAAGCACTAGCTGAGTAAACTGGGGTGATGTGTACATGGACAAGCAGTCAATGGCAATATTATGTGTCTTTCTCTCTCTGACTCATTCAATTAGTTTGTTTCCAGTCCTTTTGCTTCCAGTACTGTTCAAAACCCTGTCAGTAATGTGGCTCTCCATGGCAAGAGCAATTTTACAGTTTATTCTTTTGGTGGTGAAATTATTTAATCACATATTTGAAGTAGTCCACACATCTCCAGTGTGTGCTATTGAAGAGTTTTGGCATCTGTTGGCAAAAAGGTCACAAATAATTGGTATAGCTAACCTAAATATATTCCATTGTTCTGTATCCCCCAAATGGAAGCATACTTCCTTCTGTTGAGGCGGAGACATTTTGTTGGACGTTTTTTATGGAAAATCAATTGTGGATAGAAAAGCAGAAGAAAATACCTTAGGTTTAAAGAAGTTTAAGTGCTATTTGTTAGTGAGAGTAGAAGATGGCACTAGCTCTAGGTAAACACTTTTCTCTATGTCTGTGTGTTTTATGACCATGAATGTAAACTTTCTCTCCCATTTGAAAGGGAGTCATATCAGACAAGACAGCATGGAGCCCAGTGATCTTTGGGATGATGTGTCCAACTGTAGATGTGGAGATAGGCTGAAGACATTGGAACAAAGAGCTAAGAAGCAGCATCAGAGATGTCTAGCCCACTCATTAGTTGGAACTCCTAATTACATTGCTCCTGAAGTCCTGCTTCGTAAAGGTAGACAAACCTTTATTTTTCTCCTGTTTAGGTGAACACTGATGCTTTGAAATACTTTTATGTTTCCTTAAATGAGCTTGCTACTTTGGAAGGTTGTCTTTTTGAAGGCCACAAACACTTAGCTCAGATTAAGGAGAACTCTCCATGCTCCATTGTTTAGCATTACCTTACTGACATTGGTAGTAGTCATATTTTGTGGCTCTTTGTATATCTATACTCTGAGGCCTTTGAGTGAGACTGCAAATAAATGTGTTGGGTAATGTTAGCAGTGATATTTTTCAAGTATAAAGCAGACTATCTGTACTAATGGAGTACAACTCTGACCACTATCAAGATAACATGGACCAGTGAGTAGCCAGCTGATGGTTCTGGATCACTGATTCAGATGGGCCACTTAGATATGGATAGTGCAAACTTGTGGAAACATATCCTCCAGATATGTTCCCCAGCCAGAATCTGGGGAATCCAACAAAAAGTTTTCCACAATTTATACTGGAGACCCCGCATTCAAAAGCTTGGCTTGAAGAAATTATACAATACTTGGTGACTATCTACGCAGAACTGGCGTGGTCACTGTAGTAAGGAGATATAGTTGTTCAAAGTTGTCTGCAAGCTAGATCCTGAGCCTGATCTTTCTCTGCTTCAGAGATTTCACACTGAACCCTACATCATCTGATGACACACATTGAAATCAGTGTTTAAATCCTTCATTCTCAAATATATACCTTATTTGTCTTGTTCCAGTAGTCAAGTGATTGAAGTTGTTCCTCTGCTTGGAATTTGCTTAGAAAATCATCTGTGGCTTTCTTCTGTCTCTAGAGCCAGGCTGTGTCTTTCAGTAGCTTTTCAAACTTGTGGTGTCACCTCCACTGAACCTATGGAGGACATCATTTACTCAACATTTTTTGTTTTTCTTTGAGGTCCAGTTTGTGCTGTGTAGCTGTTCAACAGGGCACAAAAGAAAGGTCCTTCCTTCTTTCTAATCCTATGGTTTCACAACTCAATTTTTGTTTTAATTTTGAGAATTAAATTTATTCAGAAACATTCACAGACAACAGGATTAGGTCTTTATTGATGGCAGAAAATTTAGGTCAGCAAGCAGAAATCACAAATCATTTGTCTGAGAAGAGGCAGAAATCTGTGCTGTATGTTTGAATACTTAGTTGCAAGTAGCTCTATACACGTTCTCCTTGGCTAATAGAGATCAACCTTTTGACTTGCCTTTCAGGGTACACTCAGCTCTGTGACTGGTGGAGCGTTGGTGTGATCCTTTTTGAGATGTTAGTAGGGCAGCCTCCTTTTCTGGCTCCTACACCCACAGAAACCCAACTGAAGGTAAGTCGAAGCAAAGTTCCAATCTGTGGTAGCAAAATTTTAACATTTTCCTTTTCCTTCTCTTCCGTGCACAGACCTATTCCCCTTTGTTTTACTAGAGGAAGGAGTAATTAAAAAAGCCTGATTTTAAATAGTTCTGTGCAAGCACATATCCTTTCCTAATCAATGAAGATACTGAATATCAGAGTAGAACTGACTTGTCCAGCTGCGTAGATAGGTATTGGTTTTATGAGTCTTCTCAGCAGAATTCCGATTTCTTAAGCATGAGTTCATCCATTTAAATTCCTTAGAGTGCCTATCAGTAAGCTGATATGACAGTGATAATAGCAGTTGGCAGTGTGTTTCAAAGTCAAGCAGTGAGTAGCTCTTTATTAGAAAGGATCTGTCTTATGACCACTTTCCCTAGTTTACATTTTGGAGACAAAGTGAAGTAATTCCTTGAAGTCATTCCACAAAATCAAGTGTAAACTTAGTATGTTCTCAAATCTGACTATGGGAGCATTCAGGAAGGAATTTGCCTTTTTAAAAAAATGGAATTGCTTCTTTTGTCTGCTAGCCAACAATATTTTTTGATTCATTGAAGTAGTTATTAAGAGTGCAGGCAGTGCAATCTGATACTTGGGTTCTTGAACCTCTGAAATATGCAGATGGAGTTGGCTCATTATGTGTATACTTCTGTACAGTCAGTGGTGGCCACAGTTGGTGTTGGCCATCGGAAAGGTCCTGTTTATGGATTTACAAGTTGCTTAATACTTTTCTTACCTGCAGGTGATAAATTGGGAAAGCACACTGCACATTCCCTCACAGATAAAGCTAAGCCCTGAGGCAACCGATCTCATCACAAAGCTCTGCTGTGCTGCTGAAGACCGACTAGGAAGAAATGGAGCAGATGATATTAAAGCCCATTCTTTCTTTCACTCTATGGACTTCTCTACCGATATCCGTAGGCAGCCAGCTCCCTATGTTCCAAAGATCAGCCATCCAATGGACACTTCAAATTTTGATCCAGTTGAAGAAGAAAGTCCTTGGAATGATGCTAGTGGTGACAGCACCAGGACATGGGATCCACTGGCCTCTTCCAACAGCAAACACACAGAACATGCTTTTTATGAGTTTACTTTCCGAAGATTCTTTGATGACAACGGGTATCCGTTCAGGTATCCCAAACCTTCTGGAATGGAAGTTAGCCAGTCTGAGAAATCTGATGTAGAAGAAAAAAGTGTGGTGGATCAGACTGGAGCTTGTCAGCCTGTATATGTGTAAATTATTGTATAGAGTACTCCAGATGAGACTAATCTCAAATCCAGTAGGGCCTTTAGCTGATCCTTTGGGAGCTGATCCTGCAGCACTTGTTCAGATGTACCTTCAGCTGAGGCTGGAGACATCCTGGGGAGTCAGAAGCTTGCAGGACCAGGTCCTAAAATGGCAATCTTGAAAGTTCAGGTCAGTTCTACTGTAAATAACTGTGTTGATAATTACACTTGAAATCCTGGTCTTGGCCAAAATCTGCAAGGCCAGCAGTCTATCATTTCTAGGCCTATTTTTATTTGAGGTCAGCATCCCCCTACTCAGATTAACATTTACAGACTTCTGCAACTGTCAGCATTATTTTTTAAATGAATAAAGAGCACTTATATTTTGTTTATAGCAGGGGTTTTTTTCCTACTAAATTATAGGGATTAACTTTGACAAATCATGCTGCTGTTCTTCTTTTCTACATTTTTATTTTATCCATAGCACTTATTTCACATTTAGGAAGACGCATAAAGCTGAAGAACGTGTGATGAAAGGTCTCTGTGCAATAATGTAAGAAAGAAAAAAAAAGAAGAAAAGTGAAAAAAACTGCTCTCTAATTTTCTAAATTTACTGATGCCATTGTATTAGCACCGTGATTTTGTTTATTATATGTATTTTCCACATTTCAAAATTGTGACATAACCTTAAAGCTGCTTTATTTCCTTCTGCTTATTGGAGTGTAATAGAAAGTGTGAGCAAGTGACAATTTGGGTGTGATTTCATTGTCTAGTGTGTGAAGAATGTTGCATGAGCAGTGTTTTTCTATTTGAAATGGCCTTTTCTTGCCATTCACAGGCAGGTCCTGTGGATCCATTTTTCTAAGGGTCTAAAATTAGACCATTTTAAACCGCGTGTTGATAATGTATTGTGTGGATGGTTTCCTCTTATGATTGTATCCAATATTAATTTTGTAAAACAGATTGCAAAGGTCGTAACCGAAGAGTGGTTTTGCGGTCTGAGGTGACAGGTCGTTTTAGTAGGCGCGTGTCACCGGCACACACGTTCCCCCACCAAGGATTAGGAGCAAGACCGTTACAACGAGGCGGATTAGTGGCAGCAGCCCGGAGGGGGCTGGCTCAGGCAGCGTGGTCGTGGCTCAGTCCCAGCAGCAGTGCAGGGCTCCAGCACTGACAGACACAACCCGGGGTGCCTGATGTGTGCTCCCGCAACCCGCCGAGCTCCCGAATGCGGGGAGGGTGATGTTGGGTGCCTGAAGCTCCATGGACATCTATCGAACCTGGAGGTACATGGCTTTTCCAGACATCAGATCCCTGCGTGTAACTGGCTGCATATCCAGCTAGGATCCTAGTGTTTTAGGCACTGACATCTGAAAATGTTGGCATTGTTGATAGTTAATTCTGTCCTGTTGTCCAGAGGTTAAAATGTTGCTGTGATGGAGCACAATAGGCCTTCATTTCTGTCAAATTGTAGGCATACTTTGAAATATCAGTTCTTAACTATGTTAAAATACGCATTTTTCTTGTATGTGTAAGTGAGAATTATTCAAAGTGATATCAGAATACTAAAGATAATTAAGCCATACATATTTGCATATATATTATATATAACTAAATAAGTAAACACACACAAAAATCCTTAATTCAGATTAGTGTAACAGTCCTATTTAAAGTGATTGACCTAATAACATTTGAGGAAAACAATCCTTTAATGTGTTTTTGCTTTATTTTATTTTTAAATCTGGAGCTTCATTATTTTTTCCATATATTATTCCACATATTATTCCTTAATGTTTTAGCATATCCTATCCTATCCATTGTTTAGATATCTAAGCAACAACATATGAATTCATCAGCCTAAACTAAACAAAAATTATTGTGTATTTGTTTACATTTGTATGAAAGGAATGTTCTGAGGTATGCAGTGCTTGTGTTGTGACAGTTCATGTAAGATTCAGTATTACTGCTTTTTTATATAGTAATGCCATTTTTTGTTATTTACATCTATCTGACATTCTTTCATGTGGTAGGTTCTTTCTCAGGAACTCAATTTAACTGTTATTTATTGATATATCATTGCCTTTGAAAGCTTCTACTGGCACAATTTATTAAAAATCTGAATCAAAATCCAAAATGTGTTATGTGTTCTTGAAACAGGTAACTTCTGCTGCCTCTTTTAAGGCAGAAGTTTTAATGGGTGTGGTTTTGTTATGTTATTGATGGGTTTGAGCTTCAAATATGAGATCCAAATCTCATCTCTCCTGCAGCATTTGATGTAGAATCTCAGGGTACCTTCAGACAATTTCTTCTGTCCACATGGCCCTTAAGATTAAGGGCCACAATTCCAGGTAAAACTTGCTTTGGTGTGATCAGATCAGCAGATGGCACAAAATTCAACACAGTCACTTTCTGTGCAGTGGTGGCACTGCCAGGGCAGCAACAACCCTTCCTTGCCCTTTCTGGTTGTTGTCTCTGATTTCTTTGTAAAATGTAATAATTCGCCTGCAAATACAGAATCTTTACAACTCAGCAAAACAAGAGAAGCAAGACCATAAGGAAATGGGTGTCTCCACAATGCATGAATTACTCATTTAGATCTACGCTGCAGGAACCAGAATCCAACTTCCATTTCACCTGAAGAAGAACTGATTTGAAAAACAAATCTTTTGAGCTATTTAGGCATTGTCTCTAGAAAGCTCACATCATTTGCAGACATTTCAAAGGTAAATGGAAACTTGGGAGTGAATTCTATGAAATTTGGACAAGTAAATGATACATCATACATTGAGACTGGCTCTAAGCATTCTTGCTTCTACTGAACTTCCTGCAAAAAGCATCAAGCATCTTCTTTTCAGCGGTTACATAAATTCAATGTTTGTATTAAAAAAATCTCTTCCTCAAAAAAACCCCACGAAACAAACCAAACAAACACCCCCTCCTGCCAAACCACAAAAAAACCCCCAAGAAACCAAAATTCACACCAAAACCCAGATGCATTTATTCTAGACTGCAAGTAAGGAGTTTATTAATTCTGAAGTATTGTTCTTGGTTAAGGTCACAGGTGACATTTGAGATGTAATCCTAACTATCCTAACTTTACTAAGGTCAAACGTGCTGCTGGTCTCAGGAAGACAGGATTTCATCTCTCGGTTTCACAAAGACACATATGCACAGTAACACTACTTATTGTGTGTACAAAAGTGTAAATAATTGCCTCAAAAATTATAACAAATTGCTGCTTCCAAAATGAAGACTATAAAGCAGGGGTGCCAGTGGCATGGCAACAGAAAGGAGCCCCTGCAAACCTCTAATACCTGTACTCTTCAGTGTGGCCAGATTCGCTGAGAAGCAGTCACAATCCTTGATAAGCAAATTATTCCTAATTGGATGCAAAAGAACTGGCAGTTATAACCAGGTGCCTAGCTTAAACAACATGAAAGCTAAACGAGGGAGAGGAGAAGCATTTGACTTTTAAATGGAAATGGAAGAATGAGGTTAACTGTGCAGGAAGCAGGCGATAGCCTGGAACTGGATGGAAAATCAGTCTCATGAGCTTAAGAAAATTCTTTTCCCTGTAATTTTTGAGGTATGATATAACTGCCTTAAAAGCTTTCCTAGAGAAACTGTAACGAGAAGCGGAATTTAGAACATATAATTTGGTTCCTATCCCAAAATGCAGAAACATTGGCAGAAAATGGCAACTGTTGCTAAAATTATTATTAGAATTAAAAATATTAAATCTTTCCCACAGGAAATAATCTTAGGAATAGATAATGTAGAAATAGCAACCATTAAAACACACACACAGAAAAAAAAAAAAGTGTAAAAATGTTTTTCCTGGCAAGGAAATCTGCTGTAGCATGAACATGGAAGTTGTGCCTTCCTTGGGTTTCTGTTCTAAGCAGTGAATGAGCAGTGAGCAGCATTTGGTAAAAACAGAGTCCTGTGCTCCATCGCATAAAAAATAAACTAAGGATCCGATCCATAAAGCCGGGGTCATCTTTTGCAAATGCAACAGTAGCACCAGGCCCTGCAGAAGAAACTGGATCCTGGTGACATGGACAATTTGAATGGACTGACAGATGCACTGACTTGTGGCTCTCGTGGTTTGGAAGGTGTCTTTACTTCAGTTCTGTGAGATGAAAAATACCTGTGCCAGCATCTATTCGTTTTTAGATATGTGAAGGAAATGGATCTTCATGAAGCAGGACTTGGGTGACCTTAAATATTTCCTCCACTTCAGTGGGGCTCAAAAAATAGAGTTGAGGTACACCTCATCTCCTGGTCTTGGTCCTGGGATCCCCATGACCCAGGAAAATCAAAAGGGAGAATAGAACACACAAGGAGTACACGTGGGCAAGGGGAAATCGCTGATCCTGTAAGATCACGAATGGCAGCTGGGAAAAAGGCTTGAAAGGTGGTCCAGCCTTGCTGCAGTGAGGAGTGGTGACCCTGTGGGGGTGCACGTGTTGGGGAGAACGTTTGTCTCGGCACCTCCTGTTTGTCTCTCACTTGGGAGCACACAAAACCCTTCCCAGGAGGGAGCCTGTACATGTGCTTCTGCAGTGAGCCAGACCCACAGCTTTGGGCCATGCTGCACAGAGAAGAGAGAGGCTGCATTGCCAGCCAGCTCCCACATTGCCTCCATCCACAGCCTGCTTTAAAGGACACCGAGCAATCTCACCACAGTGCTGCTGGTTTTCCCAGGCAGCTGCCACAAAGGAACTCACCATGTACCCTGAAGTGCTGGACACAGATGGAAAGGTTTTCCCCTAAACTCCTGACTGTGCTTCTGAAGGCCACAGCAGCTGTCCCATAAATATGTTTGCCATAACTAATAGCTTTTTTTTTCTCCTAATTTTATGCTGTCAAGCAGCTATAGGTGAGTTTTGTTATTTTCTTCAGGGCAATAGTTGGCTGCACAACTCTGCTCCTTCCCAAAAGGAGCATTGATAGCTTTCGATGGCCAGAGGGGAAACTGAGCTAGAAAGCAGAAGGATCTCCAGGTCACCTGCCAGTAACATGGCAAGTCTGATGGGTTATCTTCAGTAATGCAAAGTCTGAAAATGAAATACCACTCCTGAGGGCAGCCTCTCATTGTGGTAGCCTCATAGTCTGATGAGTTACTCTGTCTTCCTGACAACTGTTTTCCATAGCATTGGTCATTCTTGGCCTTAATAGCAGCAGTAAGCTCAGCTCTGTAACTGCCTGTGGCTTTTGCTGGTCTGATGCCAATTTCAGAGTAGTTAATTTTACAGAAGAGAGGCCTGATCATGCTGAATAATACAGCCATCTAAAAGGAAAGAAGGGAACACACATTTACTTTTTATTTGTCTAACTTTGCTACTGGGAGCTTGGCACAAAAGCAAAAATGTTCATTGGCACATTCTTATGAAAGGCTCAGTTGTCCAGTACTTTACAGGTACGTTCCCCAACTACTGACATGTTTGGGTTTACTTCAACGTTGAAGGACGGGTAAGCGATTTTTTTGGTTTGGTTTTCTAGGCATGAAATCTAACAGATAAAGGTCAAAATTCAGATCTGATTTACAGGATAACAGCTTCAAAAGCACCTGTGTAGACCATGTTTTGACTTGATGTAATGATGAAACTCCAACAAAAGGAGGGTTTTTTTGAAGGAGGAACTCACTTGGGTAGAAACTAGGAAGAGTGCAGATACCCAAGCCAAACAAGGAGTGACAATGGGTATCAAGGCTGGTTTTACATCTGGATCTGCTTCAGATGGGGCCAGGGATGAATAAACAACAGGACCATAGAAATGCAGGTTGGCAGGGACCTCTGGAGATCCACAGGGTGACCTCTCACTCCCTGTGGTCTCTCACACAGCGCTGGATCTGACCAGCCAACACCTTGTCCAGGAAAAGCCTCCAGGGATGACAGATCCTCCCCAAGCACAAGGGCCTGAGGCAGAGCAGAACAGGAGATGGCTGTTACCAGCCAGATCTGCTGCTCTCCAAGCCCTTCAGAGCCTAGCAGTGGGGGTTCCATTGTGGTTGTTCTTGGAATTATGGCACTACACAGAACCCTTATGCCACTATCAAGCATTGTGTCGTGGATGGAGGAACACATGGAGAGACAGTGCCCAGCCGAAAGATCTTGAAAGAAAGTAGGGCTAAAGGTCTGCGTGGAGGATTCTGAAGCTGTTGACTAGTTGTGGCACGTACAAACCTCAGCTATTCCCCAGCCTTTGCCCACCACTGAGCTGAGCCATGCACAGGCAGAACAAAAGTCTCATCTAAAAGGAGCTCTTTTCAGAAAACGTGCCGTAGGTAAATGAGGTGACTGCCAGAGATCAGATGCCTTTCCACAGACAGAAGTGCCAGACAGATGGCAGGGCACTGGTAGGGATGATGATGATCTGCTGCAAGCCTTGTGAGACACCCATGGCATGTGCCTTTTCTATATCCACCTTCTCAAAGTGTGCCTTGTCCCCACTGTGCAGTAGGACTGTAACACTGACATGCATCACTGCTTTACCTCCCAAATGCTTAATTCTGGAGGAATTATCTAAATAAAAGTATCTCCCAGAAGAAAGTTGTCTTTCCGTTCCCAGGGATCGGGTGGAGACAGGCCATTTCCCTCAGGGAACTCTATTTGTGTTGCCAAAGACCAAGTCATTGGGCAGAAAGAGGAGAATTCAAATCCATAGTGGTTTTTCTTTTCCCAAAGAAAACACTTCTCATAGGAAAATACTGGCTTGACAAAATGGAAATATTTTTGGGGAACTTACCAGCGCATTTACAATCATATATTCAAAAAATTATAAAAATACTCTGTTTCCCAAGAAATCTAAGCAAAAATATAATAAAAAGGCCAAAGGCTTATATTGTGTATAACACAATATATTCAAAATTATAAATGTTTAAATGAACTGCTGTGACTGTGTAATTTTGATGCTTCCAGAACAGATTTTGGAAGTATAATTTCTTGGAAATTTCCAACTGTGCATTCCAATTTAGGCCTAAAGGATTTTTTTTAACATTCAATTTCCCACAAAGCAAGACCTGCCAACTTAAACTAGCTCTAAAAATAACAAAAGAGGTCAAACAAATCCAACTAATATCTGAAACCAAAATTAACTTAACTGTCAGCCTCATCTTGCATTTAACTCTGACACCATCAATCTTCTTGCCCTCTTTTTAAATTAAATCCATATCCCAGGCAAGGTTAGGAATGGGAATTGCAGTAGGAGCAGTACTGAAGTTGGGATGCATTGGACTGGTGCCTGTAGCACCTTTAGTAGTGGGTATCACATGCTGGGGGGACAGATCATGAGCACACAGAGCAGCATAGTCGTGGCACTCAGCCTGACTGGAGGGTTGAGCCAAGCTGCTGGGCTTCCACCACAGCAGCTGGTACCTGTGGCTGAGCTGATGGCTGGGAAGCATCACTTTGTAAAGTGCCAACACAAGACAAGCAAAGGCTTATTTATCCGGCCTCATAGCTGGGGGATTGGCACCACTGCATACACAGCCTGCTTTACTTCATCGAAATACTGTGGTTTGCTGATTTGTAAACATTATTTTCTGTTATGATTGAGTCAGGGTAACAGTGGTCGCTGGAACTGGTGTCCCAAGTGGCTGCATGTTTGCAGCAGTGAAGAATGTTTTGCTATTGTCGTTTTGGACCATAGTCCAGATGTGCTTGCATCTTTCCCAGTGGAAGGTTAAAAGTGGTGTAGTTGACAAGACGTGGTGGTGTGAAAGCATTTCAGGGTTGACACTTTTAAGGCATTTAACACAAAGCCTCGAGCAGGCTAGCAGGAGCAAACATGTTGCAAGGACATGACTTCTGCATGAGCTGTACCTGTTCTGAAAAAGGCAGACCGGGGTAGCAATCACCACTCCTGAAGCCAAGTGGTACCCATGGTTTTGTGCCTATACTGACTGGGATTGGTGTCCCCCAGGGGTGTTTTTGTGCCCCCACTAGCTGGGAGAGCCTGACACTTGTCCAGTGAGCAGCTACGCAGCGGAGATTTGTCATCTTGCACTACAGGAAGACACAGCATGGAGGATATGCAGCCACCCGTGAGCCTTTGTCTCTACTGTCACAACTAAACGCAGCACATCAGGTTCCTGGCAGGTAGCAGGCTGAGCACAGCACGTGATGCCCTCAGAAAAAGATATTCTGGGGTGCCACCATATTTAATATCCCCATAAACTGGTACTGTTTGACGGAGGGGTCTCCTGGTGTCCTTTGACTGAAATTAAATTCCACACAGTCGTGGCAATCAAGACCAATCCCTTATGTAGCTCCCTAGCCCAAGCCAATTCCATATTCCTAGCAGCCTTGTACTTGGCCTTGATAACTAGAACAGTCACAGCCTTGAAGCCTATTGCTCAAAGTCACAGTGAAATGAAGCCCCTCAAGCAGGATGGAGGCCATGTACCAGAGCAGTCTGCTGAGTGACTGCAATGGCAGTGCCTCTCTGCAGTGCCTTGCTCTTGTGTTTGGTCTCTATTAAATTGAGCCTACTTCAAGATCTCTTGCACAGGGTGAGAAATTTGGTGGGAAGCTGCTAAATTCTAATTGCTCAGCGTGGTGATAGCTTGGAGGGTTTTTTAACAGCTGGTTTAGGAATCAGCTGATTTAATAAGTGCCGAATCAGAATAAATTGCTTGCAGCACATTCCTGCCTTCATTCCTGCTCTACCCCAGATGTAAGACACCTTGAGGTGCCCTTATGGTGCTTGGTATGAGTTCAGCAAAGGATTTTGGACTGTGAAGTCCCTTCTAACCTGGAAGAATCTGGGCCTCTTGGCCAAGGATGGCAAGGAACCGCTGCAGGCTGCCCTGGCCAAAGGGTAGAAGCCTCAGCAGCAGAAAAAAAAAGACCAATAAATGAGATGGAAAGCAGTTCATCTGGAACTAAAAATCCTCTTTTCTACCATCTGAGAACCAACAGAGAAAATGAAGCGTGGCTGTAACCTGCAAGAGGAATAAAACAGCGCTGTAACTTTGTGGTTCCCTGATAAGGACAAGTAGTGGTGCGGCACGGACAGGCCAACACCAGCAACAGCTGCTGGAGCTCAAGGGGCAGTGAGGAAACTTTCCTAAATAGATTGCAGATCTCTGTGTTTGTCTGCCTTTTTCTAATCCATTGAAATTCATTTTCCAGCTCAATAACTCACTTAAACTACATGATTAGCATCCTCACTCTTACATAAAGCGTCCTCATCCCTTTATTATGAATTTAAATGTTACTTTGCATTTTCTGAGTGTCAACATGCATAATCAGGCTTGACTTCCTTTTGAGAATTATCAATAAAATAACAGCTTCTACTGTCAGGCTCTGGCACAATTCCCAGTCATTGAGCTACTTGAAACAACATTTATCGCTGTTAAAAAACATTTCTGAGTACAACACAAAATACACCATAGAAGTTTAACTGCTGCCCTCTTTCGGGTAGGATAATTACTGCTCATGTCTGTCGAGATACTATTACCACCCACAGATACTGAACTATTTCAGTACTGGGAGCACAGTGGTAGAATGGTTTTGTACACAGCACAATGTCCTTGAATACCCCGAATTCCACATGCTGTTTGTACTTTCCTTTACAATTAAGAGTGGCTTGCCCTATGAAGGATTTATGCAGTCAGCGATGGTTTCTTTTCTCCCCTGCTCTTTTTCTACGGTTCCCGCAGGCGCTGAACAACTCTGTGCAGCAGGACGCTGTGGGTCACAAGTGAGATTGTAGGCACAAGTTTTAATTGCTTACAGAATACCAGGGAGAATAGTGTAGGTTTATCCAGTCTCCGTAGCCTGGTTTTCAGATGGTTTTCTCTTGTGCTGGGAAGCCCAGAGTTAATGTGTATTTATATTAACATGAACATATTGTGCTTCTATGAAGATTCTTTCCCCCAGTGTCTGTATTTATTTTTAAAGCAAGGAACAGCAGTTAAGTGGTCACAAGGGGGATACCAGAATCTGTCAGAGCAGATACTGGTAACTGTCCCAAGACAAAAAGTAGTAGAAATATAGAAGCAGAAAAGGATGTTTGAAGCCTAGAGAAAAGACATTAAAGAACACCTGTGCCTTTGTAAATCAGCTTCCAGTTTATTTTTAAATCCTGTGATATGAGTCAAAGGTGAAACATTTCCCTTTGAGTCCCTGCACAGGCAGCTATAGCTGATCAGTGAGAAGAAGAGGTGGCCAGTATAGAATCAGTGGAGATTTTTTTTGAAAAGTGCCTGTACCTGGGAGGCATACTTTCCTTCCTCTGTCCTATTTGGTTTTGGTAGACAAAAAGTGAAAGAAGGAAGATGCAGATTCAGAAAATATGTTGCTCCTTAATCCCTCCAACTGCCTTTGCCTTTGGCTTCGCTTTTAGCACTGAGAATAAGCAGAGGAGATGCAAGACCTTGTCATGGCTTTCCCTAACAGACTATTGAGCAGTATGTTGAAAGATGGATGACTTGTGTATCGAATCTATGAAAAGGGTGGCTAATTGTGTCTTGCTCATCAGGGTAGTGGAGTGAGATGTAGGGTGAAGTTCCTGCTTCAGAGCAAAATTTTTTTAGTTTCTTTACTCCGTATCTGAAGGTAGATGCTACTGTATAACCTATACAAATTCATATGGGCTTTCTCTGCAAGAGATTTTTTTTTGTAAGTGTATATATTCATCTTTTTAAAAAATGTCTTAATGACTGGAAATAGAGTTGGTCCTTCTCTAGCTTGATATTGATATTTATGTAAAATAAAACTTCTTTGACAAGTGAAATCAAGAGACCTTCCACAATACGAGAGCCAGTGATGATGAGACGGATTGTCACGAGAGGGGTAAGAGAAACTTCTGGCTCCAGGAGATCAGAGGTCCAACATGAGCCCCTCTCCCACCTCCAGCCATGAGGCCACCAACTATGCTCAAGCAAAAGCAGCCTCCTGTTTGTTCACAGGTGAGAAAGCTGGGTGTTTCCTGCCCACAAACAGATGCAGGTCTCTGACCAGAGGTGCAAAATGGGTAAAGTGAGTGTTGGGGTTTTTCTCTAGACCAGATTTGGCTATCTTAAGTGGTTTCCTAAACAAGGGGCTGTATTTATTATAAGCTTCTAATAAGATACCCAGCTCACCCTAAGAATTATTTACGACTGTGTGATTTAGGGCTATTTAAAATAAATGACACCACAAGTTCAGGCACTGATGTCCCTTTTGTTGATCTACTCTTGGTGATCATTAAGGCTGAGGTCTGGATGTCCTCAGCAACTGCTGATGCTAATGAGAGCTGAGAGCACCCCATGAACTCACTTGATTAAGCTCTAACCTTAATAAGTGCTGATCTCAACGTTCCCACTCCAGCAGCCAAGGAGAGAAAAAGTGCTCTGCAAATTTAATTTAATCTCTCAGCATGAGTGTCCTGTGTGGGGCTCATCCCTGCTGCTGGACTGTCTCCTCAGCTATCAGCTATCACCTTTGAGGGACCAGCTGATACAGTGTTTAAAATCTCATTCTAAATCTGATCATTTTATGTGTTGTCCAGTTTTCACACAACTACAACCAAGTTAACTGCATGAAAAGTTCATGCTCATGATGTCTTTTCCCTCATACACTGGGCAGAGAGGAGGACCCAGTATTTAGTCACTATGGAGACCAAAAGTAATCACATCTCACAGGCCTGATATGTTGGAAAACCATTTTGTGGAGCAAAATGTAGTGATGATAATAATCCACAGACCTGTTATGAGTTGGAAGCCAACAAACGACCACTCAGCAGGAGCTGTGGTTGGTAAGGACCATCTTGTGGTAAGGCACTCATTTAGTCATTAAAAATGGTCCATCAGGAGATGTCTGATGGTTTTAGATTCAAAGGAATAATTTGAGCCACCCCCAACCTTTCTGTGTTACTGATAGTATTTTAGGAACATATACTGGGCAAGGGCTTCCCAACACAGCCAAGTGACAGTTTGGCTCCAGTCACAGACTGAGCGGGGCCCTAAAGAAAAATGGATTTTATCTTTTGAGATAGATTTTAGAAAATTCTCACATTTAAAACTTAATTATCTGGTAGTTTTAAAAATGGTGTCCCAAGAATTCTTTTTAAAATAAATACCACAGTTATGACAACTCCATAGAAATGCTAAAACAAGACTATAACAATTTTGCTAAACATGGGTTACCACAGTCAGGTCATCATCACCTTCATGCAGGCTGTGCAGGCTGCTGTGCAGCCAGTCAAGGAGGTGAAAACAGCAGTGCTAGACCTGACTAACTTTGGAAGCTGTGATGGATATGCTTTGCAACTGCATATTTTGGCCAAGCTGCAAGGACACACCTTTGTGTGCCCTATTTTGGCCAAAGCAGCTTGGTGTCCTTTGAAGCAGAGCCAAGATAACTATCACATCAAAAAGTGTTTAAAACAAAGTTACACCATGTAGTAACCAACAGTAATCTGTCTTCTGAAATTTTCCAAATATTAAACCCAGCAAGATGAGTGCTTTTTTATTTTATGTTCTTGATTTATGTAGGCTTAATTAATAGTATGTCTAACAAGTGGCACTTAGCTATCTGGTTTTTAATACTCAGTTTTCAGAATTCACTCAGTAGTCACAGAGTTGACAAGGTAACCCTCTGCTTCAAATAGCTGATAACACCAGAAAATTGGAATAGTTCCAGTCCAAAAAGAAAAAAATAAAAGGAGAAAACAAGACAGAAAGGTCATCCTATCTTCATGCCAGAGAAACTGGATGAATCACTGTGTTGGTCTGGAGACTAGTATTGCTTGATAGGTTAGCCCTACCCTTGTCCCACTCTAGGTCCCATTTTAGGGGTGATTGTCCTTTCCATCTGTGATCATGTAGCAGTTAAGACAGGTTGGTGATGGGGAGCAGGTCAACTGCATCATGTGGGGAGAAGTATGGACAGGACCATTGCTCAGCTCAGACAGAGGAGACAAATTTTCACTTGCCTTTAGTTGTCCTAGACCAGCTGTTCTCCCTCCCTCCAACATGGCAAATATATAGCACCTCTGAAGCAGGTGCAGCAATACCTTACCTGGAAAGAAAACACGAGGAAAAGAAGGATGGGATTCAAACATAGGCAGCTGGTGTTGTCTAAGGCAGCCTCAGGTAGTTCATGGACAAGTTTATGAGCAGTGTCTGAATACAGTCCTGACTTAAATAGGTCATGGAGGCTGAACTGTGCTGTGGTTTCTGGAAGAGATTCCTCTAGTCAAGGATGCTGTTAATCAGCTGGGAAGCCTGAGTGGCTGCTACCAGCATGGGAAGGGGCATTTTGCCAAAACTCCTTCAGGAACAGAGAGAAAGTGGGTCCCAGAGTCGTATCTCATCCTGCCTCTGGCATCCCACCTCTCTCCAAACAGCATCATGGTGTTTTATGAGAAGCTCCAGCAATGACAGCTGTTGAAGGGAACTCTCTGGTGCTTCTCATGCTCCATCCTGCCTCTTCCTGCTTGCTCTTGCCATTTCACATCATCATACAGTGCGCCTGCCATCTCTTCACACACCCTTTGTGACATGAGTCATGTTTCATGAGCACTACCTTTACCAAAATATTTAGATTAAAACGGTAGATGCATTGCAAGAGGGACTGTAAGGAAGTGGAATTGACTGTTCTCAAACAAACATTAATGCAGTTGCCATCATTATTCCATGATTTCAACAACACCGAGAAAAGATGACTGATACAGATAGTTATGTTGGAGTTGGTACATCAGCCTCCAGTGCATTTCTTGACAATTTGGTAATAACCACTTCTTGGCTAATAAACACAGTCTCAGAGCTTATTTTTCTTAATCACTTTGGCCTTCTGCTCCTCCAGCCAAAAACAATGCTCTTGTGTTTCTTCTTTTTTTGTTTTGGGGTTTTTTTGGGGAGGTTTTGTTTATTTTGTTTTGTTTTGTTTTTCTTTTTAAGGCACATCCTGATGTCATAACTAGCGACAACTAGCAAAGGAACAGGATGGAGGATGTTGCACTGCTAGATCTCAACAATGGGAGAGTGGCAATGCTAGTGGCATAGCTTGAACTGTTGATATGTTCCTTTGTTGGATCCTACAGACCTGCTACTGCCTATTGTGTTCTGTTCCTTCCCATTTTTCAACTTAGGAGCACCTATACACATTTTTGTGAGATTACTCTGGAGAGGTTATTTCTAAATGCAGTTGCTGACAGTAAGTTATACCTGTGGTAGCACATAAAGTAAGTTCTATACTAACAGCTTTGAAGTATGGAGGGACTCAAATCAGCAGCCACAGAACAAAGCAAACACGGTCTTAATCTGACTCCTGTCACATTGTCCCAACATCCCAACAGAAACTTCACTCAGCATTTTGTTCAATGCACGAGTCCTTTGAATGCCCAGTGCAAACAAACCAAATCTAACTCAGCATAACACCTTCTTGTTACAGACGTGGCACTTCTCCCTCCTTTGTCCATGCCAAAAGTCCTGTTTGGGTGGTACGATTTTCTCTGAGACAAGGTAGGGGGCAATTGTCATCGGTATTTCTGTGCAGCAAAGGGCACTTCCAAGCCTTAGAAATGTCTGGTTTCACTGCATTTTACTGTGACACCCTGAAAACTTGACCCCTCTGACCTGTTGAGCAAGTGGAGTCTGAGGAAAACCATCCTTTTGAGTAAATCATCAATAATTCTCCCTTCGAGACTAATAGAACTGTTTCTCTCAGTTGATCTTGTCATTTAGGCAAGACTGCTTTCTCTGATGCTCACTTTCAAATGACACATTACGTAGAATTATTAAAAAATGTGCTGGCAGACACTACAACTCAGAATAACGTAAAGCAGGTGATTTGCTGGATTGATTTTCTGAACCACTTCAGTGCACGATGACATGGACAGTCGTGGCAGAGTGAAGGAGAAGAATGAAGTGAGGAGGCTGGAAGGAGAGTGTCAGGATGGGCAGAGTGAGGACAGCCACAGAAGTGTTCCTCTTGCTGAAAAATGTCAGTGTAACCATAATGAAGCTACCTCTGTCACTGCAGGGAAATCCGTTAGTACAGTTTGTCCTGTCATGACTCATCATTGTCCACATTACTGTTTTCTTTTTGGATAGATCACACATTGATTTCAGGTCATCAGCTTTCACCTCTAACCCTGCCCTGTGCACAGGCTTCCGTGGGAATTACATCTGGAATAGGCCCTGAGATTTTGCACCAACTAGACCAGGAGCTCACTAAGAAAAAAAAGATTGTTTCACAAATTCGGCATTATGGTTTTCTTTATTCACAAAAATGGTTGCAAGCAACTGCAGTTTTAAAACCTAAAAAGATCTAGTTTGGGAACCTGTGTTAGGGACGAAAGTTTGTTTACTACGAATATTTCTTTGAGAAGTTAATACTCAAGGCTGCTTTTTCTAAGAGATATAAATATAATGCCTTATATCATAATGCAATATTTCAATTTCTGCATGGCTAATCAAATGATTATGTATTTGTTTTTCCAGTTGATGCAAATGTAATCACAAAATAAAGCTACCATGTGATTAAATAAATCAGAGGCTTTCTTTGAAGAAACAAATGAAAGCAACTTACTTCAACTGAATTTATCTGAATAGTCATGTGAATGTAACTTCACGGACAACATTGCACATGGACAATTGAAAACAAAATCACTGTTGAGATCCTTTTTAATGTGCATTTCTTTAATATTCTGCTAACTGGGAAAGAACATAGGGAAGTCATGACATGAGAAAGCTGTGATGGTCTCAAGGAGGTAAAGAATATTATGATAGTGCATTGGCTCATAAAGTCTTCATATCCATACTGCTTAAAGTACTCACCTTCAACCCCAGCTAGTATTTGAGTCCATCTCCTAAATCAGCTGTTAGGGTCAAGGGGCTGGCCATAATTATGCTTGTTTTGTAAAATAACTCTATGCTGAAAATCATAAACCAGTAAATATTTTATATGTAAAAATACAAAAACTTAAAAGAGATTTATCCTTCCACCAGTAACAATTAGGAACAGGTGCTTCAAGGTTGTGTATTAACTTAGTAATTATTTTTTAAGATATCACTATCTGGAAGAGGAAATATTAGAGAGAAATTTTGCAGATCGTACAGGTAAATCAATTATTAAAAAAAAACCCCAAACAAACAAACAAAAAACCCAACAAGCACAGCCCGAGGTGTCCAAGAGTGATTTACTATGAATATTTGAATGGACAACATGCTAGCAAATGAAAATCGAATATGGACAAATAAAATTTGGAAAAAAATTATCCACACACCTTCAATGGGTCTAAATTAATTTGGTCAGCTCAAGAAAAATACCTGGGCATAATCTCGAATACTTCTGGCAAACATGTAGCATAGCCATGAAAGCATGTAAAACATTACAATGGTAGGGGAATATAGAATAATATTGAACAAATTTGTGGAGTATCTCTACGTGGCACCTTTCACCCAGTTCCATATCCTCCCAGAAGCAGAATACAAAATCTGGGGATCAAGTGGAAACCTACTCTAGGAAAAACAGCATGCAAGACTTACCCATTAGTCCTCCCATGCTCGTACTACAGACTGAGCAGCAGTAAAAGAATTTGCTGACTAGTTTCTTTGGCAAAGGTTACAGGGTTGGCCACAAAGGTACCCATTTGCTACCCTGTCAGACCTTGAACTAGAGAAAACAGCAGGGTCAGGGATGTCAGCTGCTGACAGCAGGGCTGGCCGGGGGTCTCTAGAGCTCCCGCTAGGAAGGGCTGGGTAAATAAATAGGAGGTGGACACATACATGGAACGGGGTTATAATTGCAAATTTGTATACAGCTGCCTGAGATTTCCAAGGTCCACCTGCAAGATGAAGAATTCCTGCTTCTTCTTTATTCTGAGGATTAGGAATCTCTTTATAGCTGTTTCTGTTAATTGCCCTATGCAGAATTGATTCTAGTACTAAGAAAACCTGCGGTGAAGTCCCTGAGAGGCTGCTGCTGAAAAACAGAGATGGTATTTCTGCCACACAGACTGCATTGCAAAGAAGCATGTTGAGGGGTGGAAAGCCTATAAATAGCTTCAATTTTAATACTTTTATAAATGGCCTGAGAACAAAAAGTAGAGCACACTAATGAAATCTGCATATAGTATTCAGGCACATTCAGTAAGAGATTATTAACAGTACTGTAAAAGGAAGAACTGAATGACTTTGACACTATCAGCTTATGCATAGTTGCACATGATTCTGCAGTGTGAGGGGCTTAAACTTGGAACTGTAAGGCAATTCTGTTTTATCACCTTTAGCAGATGATGGACAACACTTTTTTATTTCCAGGTTGACTTCATGAGGCTGTCATACCAACTATCTGCATGCACAATGCTAATCTCTGATAAGGCTACCAAGAATTCTGGAGTATATGTTATAACTGGAGCTGCTAAAAGATCTTTCTGATGTCTCACCACACCAGGAAAACGAATACTATTTTTTCAATAAAACAGTCAAATCCACAAGAGGATAACAAGAAGAGTTCATTTCTAACAGTGCAGTGCTGTGGTGTGTTGCAGGAGACAGAAGGGAGGTGCAAATTCAAGGCAAGACTTTCAGCAGTTCAAAATCAGGGCATCAGTAGTTATCTCCACTGGAAACTCAGCAGGTAAGCATGATGCCCACAGCTCATACTAACCCATCGCCCAGGAATCTCCTTCTAAGGCAAACTGTTGTGGTCCATCCATACAATTCAAAGAAGGGAAGAAAGAAACGCTTTCAAAATCCAAGTTCTGGAATTGCCAGAGCTGAAAAATCTCCTCAGCCTTAGGATAAGATTTCAGGGAGATGCTGCAATCTACAGCCCCACACCGAAGGAGTAAAATGGTGCTATGCAATGACCATTCTGTCCATGTAACCTCAACTACTGGAGAATCTGTTACTGGCAGAGCAGATGCTTTCTACTGCTTGCATCTTGTGTATACGAGACAGAAATAAAGAAAACTAAATGACAAGTCCTGTTGCATATTTCTGCTGCAACTTCCAAAGTTACTCACCTTCAGATGGCCTGTATGGAATTAACTACTGGACCTTTATTTCTCTATTGCAATTGATTTCTTTAGGTGGCACAAAACTATAATGATTGTACTGAGCACAAGTGACTGATCATCTTGCTTTCCTCAGCCTGCCTTCAAAATAGGAAATGGACAGAGAATGAACCGACTTGAGAGTACTCCATGGTATTTCTGCAGCCAGGAGGAAAGTTTTCCCAATGAGAAAGTTCTCAGCTTCTGTCAGAGCTGCTTAAGGGAAAACCTCCAAAGTACTATGACAGTGTTCCCAAATAGCACAAGTAAAACAGATGTGGCTGTGTGTGTGTTAAGCTACAAAGGCTTCCTTGGCACCTTCTTCTGTGAGCTACCACAGACATTTTACACGTCAGCTTCTCCAGATCCCACTCTTTTGTATTTATATAACACATGGGGGAGTCACACATCCAGATTAGGATCATAAATTCCCTTGTACTAAGAAAGTAAGTCTTACCTACATGTCTTGCTGAGAACTTCTACTTAGGTCCCTGCTTTTTATGCAGGATCAGTGACAACTTGGCTGTGACTTGTAAGCTACTGAGAGGAAGGAAAAATCACATCCCAAAAAAACAGGCTTGGGAATAAACAATTAGGAGTAGGAAACCCTTTGCTGGCATCTTCAGAGTAGGCTCAGAGCAGAACAATTTCATAGGAGAGACTAAAGCATCTGTACTCTAGTCTATGCTAATCAAAAGTGACTCAGCCTTGAGTGAATGACACTTACAAGTGTTTAGAGACAGTGGCCTAATATACACTGACACTGCATTGACCCCTTTTGGGTTGGC
The DNA here is from genome assembly GCA_013399895.1 of Serilophus lunatus. Taxonomy (NCBI): domain Eukaryota; kingdom Metazoa; phylum Chordata; class Aves; order Passeriformes; family Eurylaimidae; genus Serilophus; species Serilophus lunatus. Next base: position 704,090 of record VXBA01005559.1, on the reverse strand, counting down.
AAGTTTGCCTTGATAACAGTCCTGAGATGAAGGAGGGAGGAAGCTGGCAATCTGAGTTGGCATTTGTGTGCTTGAACATAGATATCTACTGCATGAAGATCTTTAAGTATTTGCTACAAACAAAATTAAACAAGCTATCTTAAGATATCATCCTACCATCTAGTGTATCAGTAAAGTGTTTCTGAATACCCCAGAAAACATTGGTAGCGGCATCACAGAGGCTGTGTGGAGGAAAGCATATATGTTTTCCAAAAACTCAGTGGAAGCTGTTTCTGATAAACTAAGTGTGAATCATAAGCAACATGTTCTGGTCAACCAATCATAAATCCTAAAGATAACTTTGAAAGTCAAAATAGCTAAACTTAGTGACTGTTCTGTTCAGCTCCCCCTTTCTTGGCATGCTGCAGGGCTAACACAGTGGTTGCTAGACAAGCAGAGTCAGGAAGAAACACAATGTAAGCAGATACAAAAACAAATACAGCAGGTTTCTTGTACAACAATTAATACACTCACTTGTTTTAAACAGTGCTTAAGCTCTTACAGCTTTGAAGGCAGGAACAAGTGTTACAAGATGCCAAAAGTGTAGATCTAGTAACACTGCCCACCTAAGCTACATTATTTTGCCTCCATATTTTGCCTCCTAGTGTCAATCTACCCCAGTGTACGGCATTGCTTGCGAAAAGCCAGCTTAAGTGAGAGGTGTATGCCTCAACTCTAAGGCGGAATATTAGTTTGATAAATACTGAGTGTGACTCAGTCAGCTGTGTGTTTGACATCCTCCTGAATTCCCCTTCTGCAGGCTGCTGTTGTGGCAACTCAGCTGCTGCTCTGGGTGTGCCGTGGCTGCTCCTGGCCACTGTCACTGTTCACTGCTCTGACAGTGTCACACGTCCTGCACACACAGTACACACCAATCCTCTACAATCTCATTGTTATCCCCTGCATTTTGCCCTGCGTACCACTGGTTAATAGGGGTTGTACCTTCCTTCCAGTAAGACCCAGTCTTACAATATGGAGGCTATTTATTTAAATATCTAATATTTTACCTCTTCCCACTTAAACTCACTTATGATACATTGCAATTCAAGTCAAACTCCATTTTGAAAGAAATAGAGAACTTGAAGTTGAATGATTAATCCAGTTTTGCAGCACTATTGCTTCGTAAGAAATAAACTGAAGAGCAAATGTTTACTTCAGAGTGTGAACAACCCAAGGAAACTCTTCTTCAGGTGCCAAATAAGTTTAGTTACTTACAGGAAGCTCTCGTTGTCTTTACTTGCAGTTGTAGTCCTTCAGTTCTACTACAACTAGAACCCAGAAATCAAGTCAAGACACATAAAAATAGAAACTGAGAAAATATGAAGTCTGGTTTAAACCTCTCACCAGAGTAATGCAAGAATGGGCAGGCCAAGACAGGTATTGTCCCAGAATTCCTAGAATCTGCTAATCATTTTCATCTGTCCTGCACTTCCTCAATAGGAAAGGTAAGGTTCCTACTATGGACATGCTGCTTCTCTCACAGACCTTTGATTTGGAATTGGATCTTACTTTATATATGAAAAAGACTTTGGGAAATAACAGGAAAAGTATCATTCTCTGCATAGACTCTGCTATGATCTAGTTATCAAGGTGATGATGGGTCAGAGGTTGGACTCAATGATCTTGGAGGTCTTTTGCAACCTAAATGGTCCTGAGATTCTGAAGGATAGCAGATGTAAGGGAGAAACGGAGGAGGATTGCAGAGACTGCAGCCAGAAGCAAAAGCTGTGAGGGGCTGGGGCATGCTCTGGAGGATGAGACTTGTGCAGTACCGTCATGCATGAGAACCTTGAGGGAAAAGATTATTCTAAGATCCTATGTGAACATTAAGATGAATTGTCATTGAGAAAGGAAATCTGCAGGCTGAACTTGCTTTATCACATCAAGTACATATAAGCCTTCTCAGTTTGTTATTTCAAATGTGGCCAAGCACCAAGTGATTATCAGGTAAGGAAAGAGACACTTTCCAATCCAAAGTTTGCTCTTTCTCAGACTTTAAATCCATTTTAAAAAAAAGGGGGCAAAAAAAAGCGGCTTTCTGCAAAAGCCTCCATTCAATCTTCCAACTTGATTTTTCCTTAGCTCTGTTCTTAGAAGCAAAAACCATTATAGCACAAACATATATATTATCTAACTTTGTAACAGTTACCTTGCACAGAAACCTATATTCCCAAGATTTTAAACTTTGCCCAACTTTGAAAGCAATGGAGGACTGGGTTCATAACAGGAACTACTTACCAACAGCACTAGGCAGCGCTACCAAACTTCCTCACAATAATTTCCTTAGAAGCTTTTCCTCAAGAAGGAAACAGTGACTTACTGTGCCCAGGTAACTTGGCTGAGGCCCTTTGTATGGAAATCTAGCCAGGTTGCCTGAAGGAATTAATGTTAGAAGTGTCTGGTGGGAGATCTCCTGTGTCACTGGAGATGAGCATCACAGGCTACCACAACTGGAACAGCTAGTACTGGAACCACTGCTCTGAATTGACCTCTGATGAAAAGTCACCAGTAAATCAGAAAGTATTGCAGGAATTTATTGCAGAAATCCTGCCAGAGAAGGTAGGTGTTAGGAAAAAGGTGCCTGGGAAAGGAAGCACACTGGGAAATCAGTTCTACTAGAAAAACAAGTGCAAGCTGTGTGGGATGAGATCTCTTGAAGACATTTAGAAACCAGGAAATCAAGCATAGAAAACAAATCAAGATGCATGCCCTGATAGGAGAGGATGGTTTTTAAAGCTGCCACCTGACCAATGAGAAAAGATTAATTCCTCCCAAGCTTTCCATTTGCATGCCTGCAATTGCCCTTGTGCTTTCATTCTAGTGATCCACTTCCCTACCTGACTTTGATTTCCTTAACTCATCTAACTCAGTGCTCAGTCACTTCTATTTCCTTATCCTAGACTTTGTCAAGTGCTCCTGACTACAACATATTTTTCCTAGCTTTGTTTTATGCATGCATAGGACTGATTACACATTTAAAACAAAACAAGCCAAACCCTAATTCACAACTGGTTTACTACCAACTGTTGTTGGTTCATTTTCCTTAACATTTTACTCTACAGTCAAAACTAGCAGTAGTTGGTTGTTTTCAGATGTGGGAGAAAGCAATCTAAAGGACTGCTAGAGCAGGAAGCACAGGCTCCACTATTTCTGGCAAGTAGTCCAAAAGCTTTGAACTATTTTAAGAGCATTAACACCACAAAAGAGGGAATCGTGAAGGAAGAATGTGTTGCATCTTTTTTAGCCAACAGCAGAAATAGCTTCAGCATTCACTCTGACAAGACAAATGAACAATCAGCTTTTCTAAGACTAGCCAAGAGAACATTAAGATTGCAATATAGCTGAGAAAAAATGTGACTACTTGAACATGTTCATTTCTACTGAAGATTACTCCACTCAGTCCTTCCACCGAAAATGAGGGCAAGATACATCTGAGGAGGATATGGCAAAATGCATGATTTTCTCTGCACACATCATATCACTTGTGAAAGATTTAACGAGCATGCTAAAGTAGTGCTCAAATAGACAGACAAACAACTTCAGGGGAAAGAAGAAAGACACAGATTGATCCAACCACTATGCCTATTTAGGGAACTGACGGATGGATCCTGTGGTGTCAAACCTTACCCAAAATGGAACAACCACCGCAGCGGTATAGACTAAAGACTGACTGAAAAAGGAATCTGGAAGTCCTGGTGGACTGTGTCAAGGACAAGATGAGCAGGGCTATTCCAGGAGGGTGGATAAGCTGGGAACTTAGGTCGACCACAGGACAGCGCCCTCACCAACCTGGGTGCAGTTCCACAGAATTCGGGTAAGGCTGGGGTGGCAGCAGGTCTTGAGAGTCCAGGAGAAGGTGAGATGAGTCATGTCCAGAGTCCAGCCAGGAACAGTAGAAGACAGAGCCAGAGAAAAGATCCATGCAGGAAAAAGGGTTGGACACAAGGCAGTATATTACACAGGGCCAGTGAGGAAGGCCAGCTGACAAGCCAAGACAATAGAAGACAGGACTTGGCACAAGGAAACCCATAGTACTCCCCATGCTAAAGTCCCAGGTGAGGGTGTCAGGGCAATTAAGGCCTAGCCATGCACTTCACTTGGTCCTGCCAGGTACCAAGCCAAACATTGGTGAGCAGGACTTCACAGTGGTGAGCAACTCTACCTTTATAAAGAAATTCTAGGTTATTTTTACAAGCATAAAGCCAGTAGATCAAAAGAACTATTAGTCCTCTTCACTCAGCACTTGTTAGATCACGTCTGGAAAACCACATCATACTCTGGGCAGCCCAGTATGAGAACTAAGTCGACAAACTGCAGTGAGTGCAGCTGAGGGCAGTCAAGTTTGTGCTTGAGTGGGAGTACATGCCGTGGGAGGAGAGGCTGAGAGAACTGCAACCAGTCAGAAGGCTTGAAGGGGAACTGAAGAGCTTTCTTCCAGTACCTGAGATTACCAAGAAAACAGAGTAAAACTCTCTACTGAGGTTGAGCAGCAGGATGAGAAGCAATAGTTGTATGTGGAGGTTCAGATTTAAGGGGAAAAAATGTCACCATACACCAATCAAGTATTGGCCCAGGTAAGCTGTGCTCTCTCCATTCTTGGAGGTTTTCAAGACCTTGCTGGACAAAGCCTTAAGCAGCTTAGTCAGGTTGAAGGCTGGTGTAGAGACCTCTTGAGTTCCCTACAACCTGAACCATACTTTTTTCTTTCTATTGTTTTCATGGCTATTCAAGTGTATTGCTGAATACACAAGTCCACAGGAGAATGAAGGACCTTTGAACATGCTGAAGAGGTTGTTGAAGCATCTCATTTTGAATACAAGTACAGAAATATTCAACTGAAGTAGTCCTTTATTGAATTCTTTAAAATAGTTTTTTTGCATACTCTTTAGGTTTTATTTTTGACATATTACTCTTTGTACACAAACTTAGAAGTCCATAGCTCTTGTTTCACTGTTCTTTAAATACATTTCATTGTACATTGCACTGTTTGCCTAATGAACATACTCCAGGATTTAAGTGTGTTGTAACGCTTTCGCTACCTCTGAACTCCTCCAACTCTGATTGTTGGTTCAATTTTCCTTATATTCATCCCTCCCTTCAGTGCAGCCCCACTGCAACCGTGAAGTTTAACGTTACCGTAAAATGCATGTAATGTTTTACATTATCTCCTAAGTAAATCACAAGGCCACTCTTTCACGTGGTTCTATTGCTACTTTTAATTTTGTCTAGTAGTGAGCACTGCCATGTCCCCTTCAACACTGAAAGCTGTCATCTCCTAGGAGAAAAATACTTGAGTTCTTCTTTGGAATAGGAAAGATGGATTTCTTGTTGTAATTAATTTCCTTGATTGTTTCTTCCACCTTCGGCTATTGCATCATATCACCTGCATGGAAACAGTGCACACTTACAGTGAGATTATGTGAACAGTGCGCAAGCATTCAACACTCCTATCAGCCTGCTCAAGTTAGCTGATAAATTCAGCCCTAGAGGTCAGCTAATGTCCCCTCAAGCCTGGGTGAAGTACAGTTGGAAACACCTGCCCCTGTTAAGAGCAAAGTGGTCCAGTGGGACATGGGGAACAAAGCAGCTGATGCTGCTCAGTGGTCTCCACTGTGGGGGATGTGTTCTGAAGGTCTGGCCTGGTCCTGTGCACGGAATACTCCTTGGCAGTTGCAGATCTTCCATTTTGGCTTCATCTGAAGATATCAAAGCTCCAAATCTGCTCCAGTGTGCAAACTGAGCTGAAAACCATTAGATTTGTTTAAAAAGCAAACTCAACCAAAATGAAATGACAATGAAGGCACAATCCAAGAGTTATTTTAATCCTACAGATGCACAACAATGTTCTCTTCATGTTGACACTGTCTAGTAACTCACATCCAATACCATGAAAGGAGGTCCAAGTGGATTTTAGATCGGTTTTAAACACTGGCTTGGGTTTTGGTTTGGTTTTGGCTTTTTGTCTGCCATAAACCAGTTAATTGTAAAGATGCCGACCACCATTTTCCAGGCTGCATTTTATAAACTAAGCCTCTCATCCCTCTCTACAAGTCTGCCAGCACTGCAAAGCACGAGGGAACGCCTCCGCCCGGCGCCCCCGGCCTCGCAGGTAAGTGTCTCACAGGAGGGGGCCAAGACGACGACGCCGGGCTCTTTCTGGCGGTGCTCAGCGACAGGACGAGCAGCGACGGCCATAAACTAAAAGCCATGAAGTGCCACCTCAACACGAGGAAGAACTTACACTGATGCGGGCAGAGCACGGGAGCGGGCAGCCCAGGGAGGGCGTGGAGTCTCCCTCTCTGGAGACTTTCCCAACCCACCTGGACGCGTTCTTGTNCCGGGCCGGGCCGGGCCAGACGGGGCGGTGACCTCGGACCCAGGGCGGGGGCCGCCCCGCAGGTCCCGCCCCGGCCGGGGCAGGAGGGGCCGGGGCGGGCGCTGTCCCTGCCCTGTCCCCGCCCCGTAGCGGCCGCGGGGCTGC
>VXBA01005559.1:584419-697261 GCA_013399895.1 Serilophus lunatus | reverse complement strand
TCCCGCCCCGCCCGGTCCCGTCCCGCTGTGCCCGCAGCCGGTGCCGGCCCCGCCGCGCGCACCGCGCCGCTCGCTGCTCCATGTGCCGCCCGCCGCCCCCCGGCGCCGCTCTCCGCCGCGGAAACCCTCGCCCAAGTTGCCCATGAGCAGTTCGCCCTCCCTCCCTCTCTCCTCCCTCCCTCCCGGCGGCGGGGCCGGGGCCCCATCCCGGCGGGGCCACCGTGGGCATCCTGGAAGCGGCCTCGGGAGTGGCGCGGTCCGGTTCCAGAGTTTTCCTTTGAGCGGAGGAGCACCGAGCAGCCGGGGGCTCACGGTGCCGCCGCCGTGAAGCAAAGCCATTAGTGGTGCTTCGTGCCCTGGTCTGATTATTATCAATTAGCTGTTCCTGCTGACTGTGTGTTACATTCTTTTTGTAATTGCGTGGAAAGGAATGTCCGTATGGGGAAGGATCAGAAATGCGATGCAGCTGAATGGCAGTAGGGACCATTGGTGTTGAAACATCCCAGTTGGGCATCCTCGTAAAAGACTTGTCTGTTTGAATGAAAAGATGTATGTTGGCTGGTGTAGTTTACAGGTCACAACTGCAGATCTCCCAAAAATGTCCAGCTGAAAGCCTTCCTCACAGAATTTATCTTACCAAAAAGTGATTCCCACAGAAATAACGTTTGTTAGTTGGTGGTGTTAAAGGGGTTTCATGAGAACCAAGGAAATAGTAGTAAAGTTTGTCTGATACCAATAATTAACACTGAGCCTGAACAATGGCAGTTTAATGTCCTGCTGAAGCAGCCTTGCTGTAAAGGGACAGGTCTTCATCTTTACTTGTGGGTGTCCTATTAAAATATATGTATGTTACTCCTTTTGAAGTCAAAGCCTGACTGTGTTGACTGTGTTTCCAAACAGGAAAGTGAAGATAGACAGCTTGGCAACAAGCGCCATTCCTTTTAGAAAAATGCTTCTCAAAGTGTGTGACCAGTGATGCATTTTAAGCTTTGAGCTGCTTTTGATTTGTGCATACTTTGCAAAACATAACTGGTTAGATTTGTTAGATGTTTTTGTAGTGTCTGTGTGTCTCCATTTTAAAAATAACACAGTTGCAGTAATTACCAGCAGTGTTTGACTGCATAGGGGAAATATGTTGTAAGTATTCTTATGAGACAGAACATGTGTGTGGAATGAAGCTGGCACTTACGTAGTTCTCAGTATCAAACCAACAGCATATGGAGCGGCATCTCCAAAGACTTGCATTCCTGTTAGAAGACTAAATGTTACTTGTGTGGGCATTGTTTCCCTCACATAGCCCTGCTATTCTGGAGAGAGAAAAGCAATTTAAATTAAATAAAAGCATGAATACAGTGAAAAGGTGCAGACCTCTCCTAGGGCTTGCAGTATGAAAGCTGACTTGTTGTGCTATTTAGCTTTTTCTTTTGTCTCTTTTCCATGGCTGATCTTGGAAGTTTCACAGATAACACTGAGCTGACAAGAATTAGTTAGATGCCTCTTACCAAGGAGGGTGAAAAAGAGTGGTGTTTACTAAAGCAATTCATGAGGGTAAAGACCCAGAATCAGGCTTGAAAGCAGGGTTGTCTGTGGAAGAGCCGTGAGAACTGCTTAGGTTTATTGCACTGTTCTTCCTCAGAATTCACGGAGTCATTGGAGTGTTGGAGGAGAGGAGTGCAGGTCACCAGGTGCTTTACAAAGGTGGCAGTGAGACCTCAGAGACTGAAAAGGTTATGTGCTCTGCTCCTGATCTGTGCAAAACCCAAAGGCTTAAGTGTGTTTCAGGACTGCACCCGGACAGTGATGATCTGAATTTCATTTGGCCAGAGGGCTGCTCTGTTTGGTGAAAGGTCTGCTTGGGGATGAGGGCAGGATGTGTCTGTGTGTGGCAGTTGAGAGGCTTGAGCTGATCGAGCAAATTGGAAAGGTATTTGTGCAAAAATCTGAGGACTTGGGGGAGGGAGGGTGGTGAACCTGGTACCAGTGTTGAAGGTCATGAGCAGAGGTTGGCACCTTGCAGTGGAGCCATACCTGAGGCAGTGGCAAAGGGCAGAGCTTTGAATGGCCTGACAATAGATGGCAGAAGTTTGGGCTGGGCAGGGGGCTATGGAGGGATTCAGCAAGGTTGTCTTGTGGCAGTCTGTCACAGCTGAGACAGCAGACATCCCTGCAAAATGCAGTTGGCTGGGGATGCATCGAAGGTGATGCAGTGTGTCAAAGGATGGAGCAGGGAGAAGTGACTTACCTGATACTTTTCTTAATTTCAAACTGAAATACTGAGCCTTGAGGAGGATAATGGACTAGAGAAATTCAGACGTGCTAATAAAAAGACCTGTTTAATTAACTTTCCTTGAGGATAAGCGTGGATTACTGTGAGCTCTCTAAGTCTTTGATAAATGTTTTTATAATTCTTTTTTTTTTTTTCTCCATTGCTCCAGGTTAGTAGAGTTTTCCTTTGGAAAATTACTTTTTATATGTCAGATAAGGGATACTCGAGTCCTGATCTTAAAAATTGCTCATGTTTGTGGAGTTTTTAGGTGCTACAGGCTGATAGATATCTTTGGGCTGCGTGACTTTGCCTTGGTAAAGGTCATACACCAGCATCTGTATAAACCAAATGAATTTACTGCTTACCTAATTCCAGCTGGCATCACATCCCCACATCAAATGTATTCCCTATCTATTATGTTCTGTTTAATTCAGGTGGTAATTAATGCCACATATAATTAGTACTAGTTAAGCACCGTTTTAATAACGGTCTGCATGGATGAAAGAAGATATAGGTTGTCTTATCGAGGAAAGAAATGTAAATGTCATCCCAGAGGTGAGAGGATGAAGCAGGAAGCATGGCTGAGACTGTCTAGTTATTGCTGAGAATTTATAAAACACGATTTTTTTCGCATATGATATTCTGTGACACCTAAATGTAAATTCACAGGTTATAGCTTCTTCCTGCTGCTTCCCTCCAAAAAGGGGTGCTCTGTTCTTACCTGCAGCTGCACTTTCTCTCTTGTGACCCTGTGCAGAAGATATTAATACTGCAGAGATGACATAGAAATTAAACAAGGGAATGGATTTCTGTCAGTTTAGCAAGACAAATTGGCTATCTGTGCAGCCATTTAGGTTGCAGAGCTAGCACAGGGGCACTGAAATTAGATTGTTGGACACGTACAGAGCTGGTCTGTCCCTATTAGTAGTGAGCTGTCAGCTTGGCTCAAGTGTATAATATACCTTCACTGTACAATTTACTTGCTAACTCACACTGTCTTGATATGAGAAATGCCATAACTTTACTTAGAGGTGCACACTGAAAAGAGATTACTGATCTAACTTTGAAACTAGTTGTTTTTTGGGCAAGGAGTTGAGTGAAATGAGGCCCAGAGGCCCCTGTCATGCTAAGACATTCTATGTGGTGTGAATAGGTTCAAGAACATTTGAGCAAAGGCTTTCGCAGAAGAATTCTCTTCTTTAAAAGTTTGTAAATGTTCTGGTTTCACTCTGGTCTGGGCTTTTTTCTTGGGTGGGGGGGAGAAAGGGAGGGGCATAGATTTACACATTACCCTCTTCTCAGGGTGCTACTTACTCTGTGCCTTATCCTGCCCTTCTGAGGGAGATTCCAGGCTAAAGTTGCTTAGTCGTGACAGTGGTCATACAAACTTCCCTTCCAGGTGTTCAAATAAGCTTGTAGCGTAAGAGTGTAAGTTTACAGTTTATATATATATATATACAGCTGTGGGAGTTTGTATAGTTGGCTGCTTTTGACCTACCTTTCTTGGAGATCAGGACTGTGTTTGTTGGAGATCAGAGGGGCTGGATGCAGGTAGGCTCAATTTCTGGTTTATAACCAGTTAGGTACTGTAAGTCTGGTTGTGTTGAGTGAGAACTCTAAAGGTTGCAGATTAATGAATAGTCCGGTTTATTGAAGCAGCAGATTGTAGGTTTTTGTTAAATTGATGATAAACGCACTAGGCCTACAAAATATAAGGGCATAGTGCTCTGTACAGTTGTTCCCAGGTATGCTCCAACACAGTCAGAGGTGCAAATCTTATTAGAGGAGTGTCTCTGCTTTGGGAAGCAGAGAGGAGCTCAACTTGTCTGCAGAGTGGGGTAATATCCTCATCCTTTCACAGGGAAGGATTTCGAATATCAATTTTCTACTTTGTGGAAAAACAGAGGTGTGACTGTAGTCAAAAGTCATTTTCTACATGTTGCTGCCATTGTAGATGGGGGGTGAGGAGGGGCAGCTGTTTTCTCACTTTCATATTGGTGTGTGTGTCTGAATATGTAAATGAGGGACAAAATGAGTCTCTGGTTACCTTCAGTCAACTGAGTTACAGAATTTACAGTTGAAGCAAAGGCAGCACAGAACCGTGGCACTTGAGTGTCCTTCTCCACCTGAGGCAGCAGTGAAGGCCTTCTGACCTTCACCAGGTCTTTACTCCCATTTATCTCCTCAGAGGAGCACATCTGTAACAAGGCTTGTTATGCAGGGTAGAGGGGCAGTGATGCCAAGGGCTGGCACAGAAATGTTCTTCACTGAGACAACATTGGGCTGTGAGGCCTCTGCTTCAGCCCAGGCACCACTCAGTTGTTAATCCTTGCTTGACCCCAGGTGCAAGAGAAGCAAGTGATAACCTGATAATTGGCTCCTGTTTTTGCCCAACCAGCCTTGTGAATTCTGCGCTGTTCTTGTGGCATCTCTGTAGCTTGGACGTAACAAGCCAGTCCATTTTCCACAAGGGCCATGACAACCCTACTTCCACAAGGAAGTTCAGTTTCTCATTGTAATTTGTCTTCATTGTGGGGCAGCTTTTCAGACTGAAGCGTAGCTCCATGGTAAGGGTGGAAGGGAGAGGTGGCCTAGCTCTGCTTTTGTTATGGCAGGTTACCTGTTGGAAGAAATCAGAAAAATGAACCATTCCCATGCTGAGATTTGTGGAAGTCCTGCAAGTCATCACCCCCAAAGTTAGCTGAAAGTGTGATGTATTATGGCTGACATAGCCAGAACATCTGCTCAGATGATTTGTGTTTCCAGTGGTGGCCTCCAGCTGCCAGTTTAGAGGGAAGGTCTGAAAAATAAGGATAATCATTTCACTAGTGGACATTCTACCTTATTTGAATTAACAATTTCAAGAGCTTGAGGGTGACATCATGGTGTTTTTCTTCCATTAATGTGTCTAGTTGTTTTTTTAATGCCTTGTTAGTGTATATATATACATATATTTATAAATGTATATATTTTAGTTTTTATATATATACACAGTTGTCTGGGAGTAGTGGGGTTTACAAGTGTTTTTGGAAAACCCCAACATAGTTACTTGAAGCCTTCGGTTTGGTCATTTAGTTCATTATCAAATTATGAGAAATACCTTATAATTGTTCTGATTTTTCGGTATGCTTTGTCTCTTTTATAGCTCTGTATCCTATTGCACCCTCCAGTCAAGCCTTAGCTAAATGAAGGGGCTTGTCAGTTTTTCATGTAGGGGATTTCTCCATACATTAAATCATCCCTTGAATTTTTTAGATTTATGATGCTGTTTTTGAGAGAACTGACCAGAACTGCATTCTTTTGTGACTTGGGTACTTGTGGATTTTAGGTGGCTGTAAATTTTTTGTATTTTTCTGTATTCCTTTCCTGATAGTACTTAACATTGTACTTTTCTTTATTACTTCGGAGCAGCAAGGTGGTTTTCAGAGAACCACACCCATGCTGTCCAGATCATTTTTTGGAGCAGTTCTGACTTAAGAGTCCATCATGTAGATGTACAGTTTTTTCCTTTTGCTTCAGAACTTTTGTGGATGATGCATTTGACAGACACATGGTTCACATTACACCTTGGGAGATAAGTGGCTGCAGTACATGCACTGTGCTACTGGAACTTTTACCTGGGAGCTGAGAACAAATGTACATGAAGCATATCTCTGTTAAAGGTGAAGAGATGGGATTAGGGAACTGAGACTCGATTCTTATATCTTTGCAAAGCAAACATACTATTTGATGAAATTAAAATCTAGTGAAATGAGATTCTTTATGCTTAGGGTTTATTTCCTCTGACTATTTCACAGAGGGAGTGTTTGTCTTTTTGAATCAATATATTTCACACCCATTTGACATGTCACAGTTGCATTGGCATATTTCTGTATTTTGTTCTGAATAATCAATGTAAATTGTGTGTATTTGCTTCTGCATTCATCTGCTGGGGAGCTTCATTAGTCCACAACTCCATCTGGATAATTCTTCTTCAGGCTCTACCTACTGCTGTTTTCCCTTTAACCTGCTTCCTAAGAGTCTTATCGTTGTTATGCTAATCTGTGTTCATTAGTTAATTAACAGCTTTCCCTATGGAGAGGTAGAAGAAATCCTCTCGATTATTAAGTTGAGCTGATCCTGTCACAAGCAGATAAGTAAAATATTCCCTTTCATCAGTTTCTGACAGTGTTTTGATTCTAAAAAGTCTGTCTGAATTAGGTATACATAAGATCTTTGATGCACAGGGGAGTGTATGAGTGGCATAAACCCACATACTTGCTGGGAGATGTGGTGTAGAAGGGAAAGTGTTAGATGCGAGCTGATACAGGTCTCTACTTCTTTTTCATCCCTTTAAAGTCTGCGTAAAACATCCTGTTGTTGTTCTGATAGGGATTTTAAGAAACGAAGGCAGGAGGATATAATTTGAATAGTCCCTCTTCTTCTTCCTCCCTGCCTTGAAAAATGAAAAGCCCAAACTTCCCTTCTTCTGAGATTTAATGAGGAGTCGCTGCTGTACAGTGCTGCCTTTGGCTCTGCCAAAACAAAGGGTGGCAGCACACCCACCTGAGTGACTGCATAGTGAACTAGGTTGGGAAGTGGATGCAGGAAGAAAAGGGTTTTTCAATTGAAGTTACTTTCACTGCGTTGCATTATAGATAATTGCACTACCTTGGCTGAGATGACAAAGCTTGTCTATGCTTCTGAAAAAAAATTTGGTCCAATTATGTTGCTAAACCATTTAAGTTGTAGATACAATTCTTTTTTTTGCAAATCAAGTTTGATTTTTTTAAAAATAGCAAATACAATGAAAGTTATTTAAATCGCTACAGAAGCAAGTGAATGGAGTCTTTTTGCATTTGTTACTTTGTAACTCAGGCAGGTTGGTTTAGTGGTGCCTACAAAATTCGAAATTTGTAGAAGTGAATATGAAGAAAGGCTAAAGATATATAATGATTTGTGCTGCAACTATGTATTTCAGAATTTTGTCATGCAGTCCAGCTGTGTTATGTGCAGCTATGCAAAATGCTGGAGGCACAGCTGTGGTAGTGTTGCAAATATGCCTCTTGCCAGTGTCTCTTGAAGGCTTTGTGTAATTAATCTGTGTCTGTGCAATCAATGAAGTGCAAAAATGTGTTTTGCCACGGAATTTTATGCATTATGATGGTGGTCTTGGGGATTTCAAAAGGCTTGGTTAGAGTATCTTCAGTCCCAGGGTTGTAAGCATGGCACAGACATAGGCTGTATTTTCACAGAAGCCTAAACTAGCCTAACAGTGAGTGGCAGATTAAAAACATTACTTTTGTTATTTTCTGGATTGATTATCTGCTAGGTTAGTGAGCTGGACTGGCTTTTGGGAGGGCCTGCCAGTTTCCAAAACTAGCACAGGATAATACTGTGTGTCTAGGAGTGGAGAGGAGGAGGATCTTCAGACACTACAGCCTTGGAGTTCTGGAGAGGCAGCCACTGTTCACTGCTGTCACCTTAGACTAGGATCCTGTTGTAATGGTGGAAAACAGTAATACCACCGTCCTTCACAGATGTGTTTTGAAATCTCTTCCCTGGAAGAGCCGTAGAAAAGCTACATGGGTGTTACCTTCCTTGACTTTGTATTTCCAGAAGTTGGCAACTTGGTAGCTTTTAAGATGCCAAGAGGTGGTTGAGTTGTGTTCATTTTGTTTCTTCAGGCTACTTTGAATTCGACTCTTTCACATCACGATTGAATGTCCTGGCTGCTTTAAGTTTTTGCTCCAGCGACACGTGAAGGAAGATAGAGGCAGTTTGTAGAATTGAAAAAACAGTTTGCAGCATAATCAACACAGCCTGGAAAATCTCATAGCTGTGTGTACTCCAGAGGCTGGTGCACTGGCCTGTGCCACAGCATCTGCGGCTCTGGGACTTAAGCATTGGTTTGTACAGAGATCAACTGTGCAGCTGGATGAGCTGAGTTGTACCATCTTTTATTATAAAACAGTGTTCCAAGCGTTGTTAATTGTGGCATTAGTGGTGGCATGCAAAAAGTATCAAAGCTAATGAGCAGCAGAAACACTTGTACAAACCACACTGGCTCATTTATGTGCTTGTTGATGAGTTACTACAGAACTGCCACCTCTCTGTCTTGTGGCAGCACAAGAGAAGTCATGACTCTGTGCAGTGCCTGTCTGGGAACAGGTGGAAGCAGGTGATGTGGGGTCCAGTGTCATCTTCTCTGGCCCAGGATCTACATGTGTAGCTTCTCTACCTCAGGCAAGCAATGCAGAGTCCTGTCCTTTTGCTTATTCTGTCTGGCTCTACAAATAGGTGGACTTCAGAGTTCTGGTGTAAACTTTCCCAAACCTGATGTGCCACAGTTGGTTGTGTATTGGTGATCTTGGCAGTTGTGTGATCCCCTAAGTCAGCTCCTCATTCATCTTGTCATGACTTCCCTCAGTCGTATTTGGTGCTAGCAGACCCTGCCTGCTCTGGGTTGCACCTTGCAGCTGGGTTGGTTTCCTCTTGTGTTACACCCCTCAACTTAAAGATACATTTTACACATTTTTCACTGGTAGGTTTCATGAGGACTTCTCTGCAGCATGTGTATGCAGGTATGTGTCCCAGGTGGGAGGCTGGACCTGTATCTCTGTTGCAAGGACTGCAGCCCTGGGGCAGTGGGAGTATGTTCCCCCATGTAGCTAGATGCTGATTTGATCCTGGGTGCCTTAAAGCTGAATTTGTGTGTTGCTAAAGCAGTGGTTGAACAGCATTACATTAACTTTCACTGATCTCAACTGCGTGTTTTCTGTGTCATCATTTTGTTGGGTTTTTTTTCATCGAGGTCTTAACTGTTCACTTTTGTCTTACCTTTGCAATCTCTTCAGTCACTGGCTTCTGCTTTGTTAATAATGTTGCTGCTATGTGACTTTTCTTTCAACCATACTCTGGGTAGCTTCCCAGATGGCTACATCTTGCATCATTTTTGAGGAAATGTGCAAACAGGTTTACAAAACATGGATGCTCTGCTCTGGTAAAGAAAGTATGAATAGTGCTTTCCTTACCTGTCAAAACCACCACCAAAGCCCAAACTAAAAACCAAACATGCTTCTTCCTGAAGAGAATTAGGGAGGCTAAGCAGCAAACCTTCTGTTTTTTGGGGTTGTTTTAAGGGGAATTAGGAACAGATGTTGGGTAGCTTCAGGATAATGGGTTATTTAGTGGGGAATATATAAATATTAAATTCCAATATCAAGAGAAATGACAGTATTTCTTCTGGAGCTAGTCTCCTGTTCATGTTACAATAATGTTCCCTCTAACAGTGCTGAGAATAAAATATATAATTATGACCACATTTTTTCTCAGTCATTTTTCACTAAATATGTGGAGCCCTGTGTCTATTCAGAACTTGAGATTTGACTAATTTGTGCAGGTTTCTTAGACTGAACTCATGCACTTACTTCAAAAGAATCCTAAAAACTGCCTCTTCTAAATAAAATCTCAAGATGTTCTGATGTGGAATAAAAAAAAAAATTCTTAACCTCTTATAAAAAGCACTTTTTTATTTTCTCAAAATACATGTCCTGTGTCTGCTCCTCTGTATATCAGAGGATGAATACAGAGGTATGTAACTTCTTTGGTAATATGGTTCAGGCTGTATTTGCAGGAGCAGGACAAAGTGGTGAAACAAGGTAAAAGACATCCTACCATCTCAAGTATGTACAATTCTAGATTCATTTTTGACATCTCCCAGTCATGGGCAAAACGTTAGGGGAAGGAGCTTTTTCTAGGTGAGTTCAGTGCAAGTCCGTAGTTTTTCCTGGTTTTGAGTGAAAGAAGTTATTCTCTTCACAAAATCCCCCGGTCTCTATTCTCCTGCCATTTTTTTGCCAAACTTGGATTTCTTGTCTGTAACTACATTTCTGTTTACTTACATGATTCAGATATTGTATTTTGTGTATGTTTTACTTGCGTCTGTAGGTTTTTATTAATGCCTTAACAGTTAAAAGTCAATGAAGATGGATGTTTTAGGCCATGCCATTTTGGAAGTACTGTTGAAGAAATTTTCCACATCAAATTTAGATAAACCTCTGAAAACTTTAAAAACTCCTTTATCTTGCTTTTAATCAAATTGGGACAAAATGGTTTTGACATTTTAGCCAGATTGATGGAGGAGGAAGTGCTAAAACTTGAGTTTTGGCAGGGAAGTTGGCTGCCCTGTGTGCCTGCCTTTCTTCATTAGCTTAGTGTGAGGAAATGCTTTTGTGATAAGAGTCAGAGCCTAAAACACTCAAACCCCAAAATGCATCATTATTTCAGTTAAAATATTTCTTTTAGTGATCAATTTTGACTCCTATGTTGGGGGCTGTATGTGAGGCAGATGAGGGGCCTCGCATGGGATGTCCTGTTACTCCTGTGATGTCCTACTCCATCTGCACATGCTTTCTGTACAAGGCTACATGCAAGTCAAAATAATGCCACCATTGCAGCAACGGGGAGTTATAGCTGTTCTTTCAGCAAGTATAATTTGAAATTGGACAGTAGACAGAAGTAGATACACTGTAAGACACTTCTTCACACACAGACAATGTGAAAGTTTCTCTTGCAGAAGGAGAGCAGATGCTGACTGTATTTGATGTATTGTGAGCCTGATAAATGGGTTATATGCCATGTACATCTGAAGTTAAGAGCTTTGGAAAAGGAGTATTGCCTTTACCAGCATTATTATCATCTCAGTGATAAAGGGATCACAATTGTCCTTTCTTTACTTTGAACTTTATATTGAAATTCACTGTCACTATCCTGGCACTTTTGGTTAAGTCTTGTCTGTGACTTGTAGGCACAGAAATGGACAATACAGAGATGAACTATTTGAATCTCGTGATTGAGCTGTGATAAGGATTTCAGAGGCTGCGGGTGGGCTAGGGTCCTATCTCTTGCTGGAGAACCAAGGCCTGTCATGGGGACAGTCACCCTGCAATGAAGTCTGTGGTGTGTGTTGATGCTGAGTCTCCTCACTTTTTAAGATAAAAAACCACCTTTTAAGATAAAAGACCGAGTGTCTCAGCTTGGGACCTGTATGTATCTTCCATGCCTCCTTGTGGGGAAAGAACAGGAGTAGTTGGTGGGAGCAAGGAAGAAGTTTGTTCTCGCCACCCCTGCTCCTCCTTGCTGCAGGGTGAGGAGGCCAAGCTCACTCTAGCTCCAGGAGATGGTCAGAGGAAGGTGTTTCCTAGTTGGCTATCACTGAGAATTTAAGGCCGGATGCTGCCAGCTCCTCTCATGTCTGAGGACTAGCTGAAATGCAGGGGGGTTTATTTTCTGCCAAATCTCCCATGTATTAACACAACAGAAAAAAATTTGCCTTAACAGAAGGAAATAGAAGAATAGACTTGAGGGTAGTGTGAGTGCAGCTGTAGTAAGGGCATTTTATAATTTTTTGTATCCATTAGTAACATATTTTTAGGATTCCTGTGCTATTACACTAGTAATGTGCCACTTCAACTGAAGTCAAAGCAGACTGATTTTATTTGTTGACGTTAAGTACTTTAAAAAGATTTGGATTTGGAACAGTGACATTTTCTGTAAGTGCTCTGTGTAGTTACAATGTTTTTCTTATCTTTGTCCTTCTCTTTCATAGTGATTCACACTTGTTCTGTCTTGACTGAACTTCCTCTGGCATGCAGAGATTGACTTCTCATTGCTTTGTTGGATCTTACTGACTTCAAGGGACCATGTGGTTTTGCCCACTGGCATCAGTCAGGTGTTTTACAGAAGTTATCTTGCTGAGCAGAACTGCAGATCAGACCTTGCTTGTGCTTTGAAACACTAGAACAGTGGATGAGGAGGGTAGAAAATAAATAACATTTAATTCAAGGGTCTGAACTGTCAGCATTCATCCTGTGACTGTCAACAGCCAGACAACCATAGGCTAAATATCCATTATGGGATATTTCTCAGATCTGTCTGTTGTCAGTGTGCTTAAACTGATGTCAGAACTGCAGTGGAGGAAACTGTAACAAATAGGTATAAAGCACACACATAATTTTCTAAAGTATTGTCTTCATGGTTGTGCCACACTCTACCCTGGTTTTCATCGCCTAAAATTACAGAAGTCAAAGGCTGTTTAAAGTTGTCAAGGAATTTTCTTGGAACCCATTTGAAACATCTTCTTTACCCAGAGGCTATAAAGTAAGCATTAAGATTGAGGAAAGAAAATGAGATTTTGATCATAATGTATTTAAGGTCTGTAATAATTCTGTGTGCTATTTCTATGATTGCTTTATACAGGGCTCTGGTCCAGCACTGACAAGTTTAAACTTGCAGCTCTTGGGCTATGCAGAATTCAGTCATTTTTCCCAAATTCTGCTATAGCTGTCCTCTGTGGGGTGGATGGAGTCTGAGCTGATCCTGTTCCACCTGATGCTTTCAGAAGGTTGGCACAAGTCAATGTAATGTTAATACATCCATTTGCCCATAGCTACCTGAGGGCTATACCCTCGTCATCCTCTGTTCTTTCCTTTTGGTCCTTTATGGTCCTGCTTCTTTGAACAAAGAGTCCACTTTGCATCCCTCCCTTTTGCCTCCTTATTGCCCCCTGCTCTTCTTTAGGCAGCAGATCTCTGTTTTGAGGCTGAGAAGCAGATGTGAGCAGTGGAGGCGGTTCCTCTGCACACTGGCTACCACAAGTCACGTTTCTGAAGGGTGTTGTGCGTGTAAATGAAAGATCATTTCATAGCAATCTATGGTTGTGGGTCAAATTGTTGGTAGGGAACTAAAGTCTTTGTAGTTTTTGTTGCTTGTCTGGGAGAGGAAGTCTTATCTCAGAAAATGTTTTAATATTGATGGTGATTGATTTATTTTAGCTCTTTAGCCAATTAATGTGTGTATATATATAGTATCTTATATAAGACCATTTCAAAACTGAGAATAGATCTTATCACAAACTACAGTTTATCTCCTTTTTTACTTCCAAAGACTTTAATAAAGTACTTCAGCTCCAAAATACAAAGCAAAAGTTGATATGGAAAAATTAGTCTTTATTTTCCCTATTGTTAAGTTTCTGCATAAAAGCAAGATGTGAGTGAGTAGATATGTAGGAGGCAATTCCTCCAGCAGTCACACCTTTATTCCAAATATATACCAAAAAAATACTGGGCACTCTGCAGTTTAAATTATTCAAGTCATAATTACATTTGGGAAATAATTTTTAAAAAATCAAAGTTTTTTTTCAGAATGTCTTACATCTCTGTGTTATTTCTAGTGCAGGTCTGCTTGGAAGCTATTTTTTGCATCTTACTTACCAATGTTGAAAAATATTCTTGGGTATCTTTTAATTTGGAAGATGAATTACTGTGAAATGCTGCTGTAATATAAACAATTGTTCCAAAAAGCAAATGTAAAGGAAGTCATTGGAATGCAGTTGGAATTGTTTATTATGCTAGCTATGTTTTCTGTAGTAACATAATTATTACTTCAAGGTTGGCAGTTGTGTGATGACAGATCTGACTGAGACAGCAGGAGCTGCTCTTGGTACCATTTCCCAAAATTTCTGGTCTCATGCCCAATGCTGGAGTGTCTGATCCACTTGTAAAGCAGCTGCCAAACACTGCAGAGCTGAGCATCTTCATGTAGCTGGAATTGTTGGCTCCTAGTATCTGTTTCATGAGTGGATCAGACATCCTTGTGTTGTTAGATGTCAGCATCTGCTACAGAAGTAGGGAGCACATCTGAGAACGAAAGTGTAGCTAATTGTCCAGCTCTCTGTGCCTGACCTCGGCATTTAATTTCTTTGATTAGCTATTTTAATAAGTCGAGTGGCAGTTCTTGAGTGTGCTGTGATAGACTGTAGGAAAAAGCTTATTTAAAGCACTTGAAAAGTGTTACTGGCATAACTGGAATGGAAACTCCTGATGACTTGTCTCCACAGAAATCAGGGAAATGCAGTCTTGGGGCATGTTGCTTGATGCAACTTCAGTAGAGTTGAATTTGGAATCTCCTTATTCTGAGTGTCTGATTCTTTTGTAGAATTCAACTATACAGCAGGACTTTGCTAGGGAGTAGTTCTCTTAAGGTGTTTTTGTTGTTTAAGATACAGAAATCTGTTATTAGAGAGTTTTGAGCTTCTTAGTAGACCACAGTAAGTTAAAATTTAATTACTTTTGTTTATTTAGTTATGTTGCAGTTATAACAAATGCTTACACGGACGGAGTAGTATATTTAGCTGTCCTAAATGCCATATGTGCATTAGTTAAAAATTATTGTTTGTCCTCCTGTTTGGTTATTTTTTACCCTGTATTCCCTCTTTTCCTTCTATTTCTGCCCATATTCCTCAGCTATATTATCACCATCACATGGTGTTCCCCTGCACACGCTTCTCAAGTTCACTCCTGATCTTTCTCCTTTGCATATGCCTCACTGTTACTTGGCTCCCCTGCCTGCTGGGACACGTTGGCAGCCATCTGGGCTCCCTTTATTCCTCGCTTCTCGGAGCGTGTCCTGCCTGACGGTGGCTGTCAGCAAGGTGCAGACCCAGCGCTGCCGTCTGCGGAGGGTTTTGCTTATCCTTGTGCATTGACAGGGATCAGTTTCCTATGCTTTTCTCTGTGGAGCTTCCAGGCTCTCTGTGGCACAGTCTAGACACCATTCTGAAGAGCAGCAAACCTCTTTAATTGGGTTTTCATCAGCTGGTAGTGGCCCGCAGACCAGAGTTTGGAAACAGTTTCAGTTTACCTTTTGACTGCAAGGGAGGCAAGACTCCCCTACCTGTTTGGGGAAGCTCAGTTTGGAGAGCTTGTGGTGAATTTTATGAAGTCACACTACAGTAGAAACACCAGATTT
This sequence comes from Serilophus lunatus, assembly GCA_013399895.1. Taxonomy (NCBI): domain Eukaryota; kingdom Metazoa; phylum Chordata; class Aves; order Passeriformes; family Eurylaimidae; genus Serilophus; species Serilophus lunatus. The sequence goes on along the minus strand of VXBA01005559.1, from coordinate 682,206 downwards.
TCGTTTCTGCCCTTGTGGAGTCTGTAATGTACTTCACTTGCAGACACAAACATTCCCTTTGGCAAGAAGGTTCCTACTTGGCTTTAGTAGTAGCAGGTACAAGCAATTTGATCGGGTTTTTTTTTTAAACCCAAGAAAATTCTTCTCGTAGGCATGTTTGCCTTTCCATAATCCTACTAGTGTTTAGGCTGTGCTGTTCATAGGGGACCTTGAAGTAGGTGGGAATACTGTGGGTGTCAGCTTAAAACACTCCAACGTTCTCCCTCTGTGTTCTCTCAAGCAGCAAAATCTGGAGGAGTATGCACTCTTCTTTGTGACATGCTGATTTGCAGATTTCCCCCAGTGTAATTGTAGAAAGATGCTAACTTTGATTGTATTCAGTGCTGTCTTGCCATAGCAAAAGTCTAAAAAATCAAAATTTGTCTCTAGCAAGCTTTTCTGTCTGCAAGGAATGAACACTGTTCACCCTGTCTTTAGGTATGTTTATACGTGATCACAGACTGTATTTTTCTTAGCAAAATTTTGATGCAGAGGTAGCGGTGCAAGCTGGTTAATTAAATCATATTTAAATAAAAAACTATCCCATTATTGTTTTTAATAATGTTGTCACTTGAATGGTAGAAATTGCTACTTTTAAGATACTGTCAGTGTCTTAAGTGACCAATAACCAATATATGCAACAATATTAGAACAAACTACTAAATAATCAACTGCAAGATGTTGAAGAGGTCAAGATCTATGTCAAAAGCTGATTCAGTCTTTTGTATTGGCCTGGTGAGAAGAAATAAATTTTTACAATGAGGGTGGTGAGGCACTGGCACAGGTTGCCCAGAGAAGTTGTGGATGCCCCATCCCTGGAAGTGTTCAAGGCCACATTGGATGGGGCTCTGAGCAACCTGGTCTGGTGGAAGGTGATGGTGTCCTTGCCTATGGCAGGGGTTTGGACTAAATATCCCTTTTCATTCAAACTACTGTGTGATCCTGTGATTTTATTCTGTGATGTAAAACCATTAAGGAAATAATGTAACTTATATGATCAAAAAATGTTGTATTTTGTGTATTTGTGATGATCAACATGAAACTACCTGTGCAAAATGACTTGGGGGTGTGAAATTGGATACTTCTCTAAGCTAAAAAAAGCAGACTTCAAATGTTGATGTGGTGTTACTTGTTCAGCCTGTTACTGGCAAATACACCATGACTTCAGCTTTAGCCTTATGAAAAGGGTGTCTCATATTTGCAACCCTTTGCTCCCTTTCTTGTGTATCACCTTAATTTCTTGGCACTTTCCATCCTGGCAAGTCATTATTACATATATTTTTTAAAAGTATGTTACTGAAGTGGGAAATGCTTGTACAAAACAGGTGTTTCTGAATACGTATGTGTAAGTTCAGATCCTCTACATATAACTACTCCTATTTAAATCAAAGGAAAACCCCCATGCCCCTATTTTTACCAGGTGTACCTTCAGCAGATGTTTCCTAGTCATGTGTGTATTTTCCATGACAGTTGGTCTGACCCTTTCTCACATCTACTTATTTCCTGTTCTGAGTGTCGCTATGAATTAATATTTTAAATTATTTTTAATCTCTTTTGTGGTAATAAGTCTATTCCTACATAATGTCTGACATTTTTTTCTAGCATTTTTAGTCATTTCCTTCTTGTCCTTCTTTGTAGCATCAGTGAATATGTTGTCTTTTAAATTGGTTGTGTACCATCAAGTAAAGAGGAAAAAAAAAATTATCCAAATTAGAACATAGCCAGGTTATTTTGATGAGGAAAAAAGTAAGTGACAATATATAAACTTAAGGAATTAATGGTCCTGCTGTATCTGGTGATGTTTTTTATCTTCCCATAATACAAAGAAATGGTTGCAGGCCCAAGAGGGTGGTTGCAGGCAGTAAAAATGGGAAAGCCGGTTAAATACCTGTTAGTACTTTCATGGCTACTGAGGAACCTGTGCTGTTTGGGGGGTTAATGTTATTAATTTTTTGCATTTGTGACATTTGTGTTTTTGGGATGAGTGGATTGCTTATATTAAGATTGCTGAGATAGATGGTTGTGATGAGCAATGTTGGTGCACCTCCTTTTTTTTTTTTTAGTTAGGGAGACAGGTGGTAGAGCTTCATCTGAGATACATTTTGTTGTAACAGTCTCATAGTGGTGAGGAAGAGGATTTAAAGGGGATGTGCTGACCTCACACTCATTGAAAAATTTCTATTTCTGGTAGAAAGTTGAATCAAGGTTTGTTTTTATCACACTGGAAAGAAAAGGTAATTGCATGACAGTTACATTTAGATTTTTGTAAGGTATGTGGTCTGGTAGCCAAGGAAGGGAAAACCTGACTTGAGGTTAATTTTACACAGCAATTCTTATAATTCCAAAATAAATGTCTTATTGCTGTGATACCTGTGTGAGCTGATTTCATTGTTTTGTTTTGTTTTTTTTATTCAATGTACAAAAAGTGAAAAATCAAATGCAGGTGAATCTGTGAAAGGAATCCATTAAGAGTATTATTCAAGGGTGTAAGAGCCTAGCCTTTCTCTTTTCTTAGCATTGAACATCTCTGCCCAACTCTTGAAAGGATTGCCTGCATTTGAGATGCAGACTGAGGGACTTGCTCTTGGCAGAACAGATCATTATGTACAGAAGGACCTGTAAGTCATTCCCTGTGTATTCAGTCTTCATACAAAAAAAAAAAAAGCTGTAGACACTTACACTACACCAGAAAAATATGCTTGTGCCCATGGTTTGGGTGGGCAGCTTTTCTGTTTGACTGATTTGTGCCAACGTGTTCCTTCAGACTGCCTCTGCCTACCTGTGTCCCAAAAGTGCTGCAAATATGCTGACTGCTGAGGACTCTGTCCTGTGTTTACCATAATACAACCTCGGACTCCAGCTCTTTTCTCCCCCCCCCTCAGTCCTCTTTTCTGACTTTGAGGTGTTAAAGGTGTTTTCTACACTTTACTTCACAGGCTGTATTTCCTCCTAAAATTTTGTGTTTCTGTTCTTTTCAAAAAGATTTTTTTTGTACTAGTTCATTTACTGTTGGTGGATTGAGAAGAATCCTCATGATTACCTGTCTTCTGCTAAGAAGAGTGAGAAGGGAAGAAAGACCATGGCACTTCCTTGCCTTTTCCTTAAATAGATTCATAGAATCTTTTAAGTTAGAGAAGACCTCTAAGGCCATCTAGTCCAGGGATTAACCCAGCACTACCAAGTCCACCATTAAACCAGGTCCCCAAGTGCCACATCTGCACACCTCCTAAATACGTCCAGGGGTGGGGACTCCACCAGTTCCCTGGGCAGCCTGTTCTGATGCTGCTCTTTTGGAATAAGTTTTTCACAACCACGCAGAGGAAGTATGGGATTTCTGTAAGCATGTGTAGGATTTAGGTCTTCTAACATGATTATTGGCTTTGTTAGAATTCAGTCATTAAATACCTTAATCTATCTCCTAATTTTTTATAAACTGGTTCACATGAAAAGCAAGGAGTTTTACATTATTTTGTTATAAGTAATCCAGGCTTTCTGGCAAGTTTAATGATCTTGCAAGTTTTAGTGCTAGTCTGCCACAGTGTTTCTAGTCTTGTCTTCTTTCAGTTTCTGTTTCCATGAGTGAATAGCTGCCGTTTGAATCAGTGCTCCTGCTGGATCCAATAACTAAGCACTGCTGCCCCTCTTCTGTATCCAGACAGCCATGGTAGCTGAAAGGTTGTAATTTTATTTATAATACTGTGTCATGTAGGAGTTCGATTCTTATGGGACAGTAGCTTGTTATGCTAAAACCCAGAAAGGTGATCTTTGTCCTGGATAACTTTTTACAGGTAACTTGTAGGACAAAAGAGAAAACAGATGGGTGTTTGAGGTAATGCCAGGCAGTACAACTTCCTCGTGAGAGGAAAAGGAGAGGAGAGGTAGACACTGATCTCTTCTCTCTGATGGCCAGGGACAGGACCTGAGGGAATGGCCTGAAGTTGTGTCAAGAGAGATTTACCTTGGATGTTAGAAGGAGGCTCTTCATGCAGTGGGTAGTTGGGTACTGGGACAGGCTCCCCAGGGAAGTGGTCACAGCACCAGGCCTGACAGAGTTCAAGAAGCAATTGGACAGTGCTCTCAGGCACAGGGTGACTCTTGGAGATGGTCCTGTGCAGGGCCAGGAGTCAGACTCAATGATTCTTGTATATCCCTTCCAACTTGCCATGTTCTGTGATTCTGTGTAAGTGAGGTAGCTGCAAATAGTTTCAATATGCCGAAAGAGCCTGATCATTACGTCACCGGTTTTTAATTGCTTGTAAACTGAATGGTAGAGAAGAGTTTGAAAGAGACAATTAGAAAGAAAACAGGGAATATGTATTTCTGGGGGACCTTCCAAGCATAAGTACCTGGAGTATATTTGTAACCCTATTGTGCTAAGGAGGTGCTGGCTACTGGTGTACTGGGCTCTTGAGCTCACTAAGCCAGTGTTCAGAATATGTAAATTCTTCTGGCTTTTTATTTAAATCCTAAAATTGGCTGGACTTTCAAGGTATTGAATACTGTCTCAATGCAATGAATACTGTCTCAATACTGTGAGGTTTAAGCTCCCTCTGTTGGCTGTATAGTAGAGTTTAAACCTTAGCTGTTGTCCTTGTCTGTTCTGGACAGTTTTGAGACTCATAAGTGTAAAATGTATCATTAATTATTGTGATTTTTAAAATTAATACAGGAATACAATGTGCTGCATGCTCTCCCAAGGTGCCAAAGGTCTCTGTAACTGGACTTTAGAGAAGTAGAAGAGTTAAAAATAATGTAAAGCAAGAGCTTTATTTCCTGGTTATTTTAAACATAAAGGAGGTATTTCCTAGAATAATTCTCTGGGATTTTTTAGTGGTGCCATAGTTGGCAAGTGATATCCCTGCAAGTGCCTTTAAATATTATGAATGGTGAAAATAGATAGGATCTCTGTATGCTGAACTCAAATGTTAATGCAAACTGAGTTCAAGATCAGGCAGCCCTTATTTGGTCTTGGAATGTGGGTATCAATGACCCCAGAGTTGAAAAATGTTTTGCTTTGTCACACTCGAAGGATTCCTTCTAATGTGGGGCTTCATGAGACTGCAGAGTTGTGAGCTGCAAGGTCAGTACTGTTGAAAGGGAAACCTCACTCCACTCCTTTTCCAAGTGCTCTGGCTTTTTGATGCATATTAGAGTAACAAAAGAGTGTTCCTTCCCCTTGCCCCTGCATCCCTCCTCTCCTCTTTCTTGTTTTTTTTTTGTGGGATCATGCAAAGAGAGCAAGAAAGGAGTAGGACCTCTCCTTTTGGTAGCAGAGAGTTACTAAAGCAAGTCACTTAGTTCAAGTAACTTGATTCTTTGTTCTCGTGTAAAATCATTGGCCAGAGCTATGTCTTGAAATTTCAGAGTATTCCAAGGCATTGTACTAAAACAGAGGCTGTAGATGATATACACTTTAAATGATAAGTGGTTCTGGAAAAAGCATTCTATCACCACCCAATGTGCCCTAAACTGCAGTGATTTAGGCTTCTGTGCTGATCCAGATGAAAAAAACCTTCCTTTGATGGGATGATTTTTGGTAGTCACTTCCCCAGTTTGGTTCTTTGTACATTTGCACAAATACTGGCCCATACAATCACGGGAAAAAATGGGGGCTGCTTTTTTGTTTGCTTGGTTTGTTTTATTTATCATAGCACTGACTGAAGCATGTGTTAAGGTGTTGCTGTGTAGGTCATTCCTGCATTTTTGATAACCTGCTCCAAATATTCTTCTGCCATTGAGTACTAGTGGTTCTGTTGCAGGGAAGGTAGCTAAGGTCCCTGCAGGGAAGTACCATCCTACAGACTGCAAAGAGCACGAGTTGTTGGGAACAGCTCCTGCTGAGGGTTGGCTGCTTGCAGGAGAGTTGAGGTTTTATCACACAAATGTCACGTGCCTTAGTTTGATGGGGCTGCTTTTTTACAAGTTTACTTTTGCTTGAAGAGTTCTTAAAGCTTGGGTTTTTGGACTGGAGTTCACTGCAGCTCAGTTTCCTGGAAAGACTCAGGTCCTGCTGTGGGGCTTATTTCTGTCCCAGATACACATCAGTATGTAGTGTCTCAAATTTCCAAAAGCTTCCCTTTATCCACATCTACCTGCAGCCTGCTAACTTAGCCCCTGAGATGCTGCTCTGAGGATGTGGAGGAAGGACATGAAAGAGGGACATGAACTGAAGGCACACTGCCATGCACTGTGACCTTGCCCCCAGTGCTAGTAAGAGCACAGGCTCAAATCACTGTCCCAGGCAGCTTCTGCCCCTAGATAGACTATAGAGCAGAGAAGGCTTATGAAGGGACAGAGCATTTATTCTGCATCCACGAGGCTTTTTTGCAGCTGTCTTCCTCCATTACCTATTTTGCTCCCCTCACAGGCATTCTTCATATCTACACAGGAAAAGCTATGAGAGTCAGAAATTTGCTGTGTAAGGAGGTGCACAGCTATTTATTGAGACCCTCTTGTTCAAAGGATCAACAGCCTGCTTTCCCTTGCTTCATTTACTGAGATTATTAAATTGTAATCTCTGGTGTTACTGGCTTGTGTTTGAATTTTCTGTCATCTCGTGTTTTGTCAAGGATGAAAGAATTAAATCAGGTTTGATATGTTTAATTTATTGGGAAATATTTCACTTAGGTTAAAAATCTTGGGGTTTATGCTAAGATCTTTTTGCTGTTATTTCCAGAGCAGTGGGTATAAATTACAAATGAAAGATGGGTGGCATGCATGATCTCCTCAGTTTGCTAGGGACAGGACTGGAATTTGGAGTTTGGAAATTCAGGTGAAGTTCAATAACCTATGCTGTCACCTTGACCTGGCTCTGCAGTTTGGTTGTGATCTTTCTATATCTGCACATTCCTTTTTCAAAGATGCTTTAGTTCTGCTTACCCTGTTTGTGATATCGATCCCCTGCAAGCGTATCTTGTGCCGTATGCTTGTTCAGGTAAATCCCAAAAAGCAGAAATCGGAGAATATTAGTGGCAGGAGTGGAGAGCAGGATGGTGTTGTGAGGAGCTGATAGTTTCTACAGGGTTGTTTTTACCCTGTGGGACAGTGGCAGGGGATTCTTGGAGTTGCTTCGTGAGGTGAGACTGCAGTGCAGGCAGTTCTCATCTGTGCTCTGTAGGCATCTTGCAGTGGTTCTGTGCTTTACCTAGAGCTGATATTCAGGGAGAGACCACCAGGGAGCTGCCTTTCAGCAGCAGAGCAGCAGGTGTTACCCGAGCAGCCAAGGTGCCCAGGATGTGAGGGGGTGGGCATGGAGGGATGGCTGTATGCAGCTGGGGAACCCCTGTAGCCATCCCCAAATGTGCTCATCTGTCCCTTCAGTCGCACTCAGTCTTCAGGATGTCAACTTCAACATTAAACACTAGAGGGTAGTATGTTACTGACAATATTTTTGATTGTATTTGTAGTATTTATTAATCCTTGAATTTATTAATCTAATATTTTAAAACAAATGTAGAACTGAATAAAAAATGATGCTTTGTTTCTAAGACTGAGCACTTGTAGCAGCATTTAGTGGTGTGCAGTGATATTTTTGATTTCAGTAGAAAAATGATTGGGTTGAATTTAGATCTGGCTTTTAGCTTTCTTCAGAAGCATCATTAGGAGCACAATACTTAGAATTAGTCACTCTCTGCCTTATGTCTTGATATTCACTCTTGTGTGCAGGTGGTGTAAATATACGGTTGTATTTGGGTTACATGACAGTGTGCTGTAAATACACAGTATAGGAGGCTTTGACTGAGAGAGCCAGCAGGAGAAACTTGGTTTTGATGCTTAACAAGGCAAACATTTCTAAGTTCGTGACACTGATTGTGATATATTTACAACCAAGGTGGGGTTTGAATGTTGAGTAACTTTTTTTTTTTCCCCTTCAGGCACCACCTTCCATGGTCAATAATGAACAACGCCAACATGCTGAGCACATATTCTTATCATTTAGAAAATCAAAATCACCATTTGCTGTTTGCAAACACATTTTGGGTAAGTTTTAATAAATTAAGTTAGGCATGTACACACTTTAATAATTGGAACTGTGCTGTTCTGCAGCTGAGAATTTGAACATCAGTTTTGATTTTGATGAGGGGTACTTTTTGGTGGAGGGTGAAACCTGTGGCTGCCCTTTTTTGTTTAGTCTGTGTCAGCTTCAAAGCTGCAAGGTGTAACTTCGTGTTCTTTGAGTTCTTCAACTGATGTAAGAGATGCAGTTTTCCTTTGACATGATTATTGTAATGCCATTTAATCTGTGGAGCTTGTACAACTGCCTGTGCTGTGATTACTTGGTTTGGTGCTTCCCATTAAATCAGCCAACAATGCAATCGATTTTATGCACTTTTACCAGATTTTGTGTTGGTGCTGATATTTTTCATGGTGTGAGAGTTTATTCCCGATGAATAACTTAGTTCCTGTTTGCAGTCTAACTGTTTTATTAAAAAAATAGAGAAGGTTCTGTCCACCTGGTAAAAGCAATAGAGTATTGGTTTGAACTTTTGTGTGATTATACCTGTGAAGGAAGGAGATAGGCAGATATTGCCCTTCATCAGAAGTGTCTTTGGATTTAGTGGAAGTCCTGTAAATGTGGTTGTGTAACAAATCTTGAAAAATAAATCTGTTTTTACAGGTGCTATAAGTTACTAGAGTTCAACAGCTAAGCGATCTGAAAATTATAGGAGCAGTGAGGATGTAAGATTGTTCCTCAGTACCATTGTACTGAGCAGATGTGAGTGTTGAGGGCAGGCAAGGGGGAGGTTTCAGTGAAAGCTGACTCTGAGCCATGATGAGGGATACCTATAAGTTTGTGCAAAAGAACATGTGCCAAAACTACAAAAGTCAACTTTTCTTTCAAAGAATTTGCTGGAATGAGCAGAGAAATATTAGAATTATGTTTAAAATATTGCTATTTTTGTATTTAATTCCTTCCACAGTGTTTTTTTTAACAGTTATTTTTAAATGTACTGGATTGAGACTTACAGTTCATGAATATCGTGATGTCAATTTTGCAGACCTACTACTGTGTTGTTAAATTATACTATAATATATAGAGCAGAGTGTGCTTCTTTTCCCACACCCACTCCCCAACCAAAATGTTTTGTTTGTAAATGGTTTTAGTGTATTATAGGAGTACTTCATGTAGTCCTGGAGACTGCAGTCACACTTCTTGCTTTATAGGCCAGCAAAATTGAAGCTATATATTTTCGCACTGATTTTTATAGAGTTTTAAGTGGGCAAAAGAACACACTTAAATAACTTAAGACCATTTTGATCCAAGTGATATATTCATCATCAATCAGAACTAAATAATGAAATTTCATGAAGTCTTAAATGTGGCTGGTTGGAAGCAATATGATGCTGATTTTATCATTTTGCATGTCTAGAAATATTACATCCTTAAACTGTATGTATGCTACCACCATCAAGAAGCCAATGTGTTTCCACATGGAGCAGGTTTTTCCTAGGAGTGTAGGCAGTTATGATGCTGAGACCTGGAACTGAGAGAACTTTTACAAAACTTTGTGCTTCCTTAGTAAGTGTTTGTACAGTCTGGACAGAAGAAACAGCTAGTTAAAACTTGGGACTTGAGAAGGGAGAGGCAGGGATTTTGAAATCGGGAACCAGGGAAGGGAGACAAGGTGTTCATGGTGGAGATTAAAAGAGGAAGTGTCCTGAAGGGATATGGGCAGGAACCAGAGGACCAAAGTAGATGGCTTTAAACAGAAACAGCAAAAAAAGATCAAGACAGGAATTGGAATGGAGGTAGAGAGAGATAAGAAGCATCTTGATGCCATTCGTGGAGAGAAGAGCGTGTGAATGATACAGGAAGAATAATGGAGATGATGAGCATAAGGAAAAGGGGAACAGCCACTACTATGCCGTTTCTTTAAAAACCTGGAGTTGAACCCAGGAAGCATGGGACTCTAGGCTCTTCTGCTGTGAGCTTATAGCTTGTTCAATGTACTGGCAAAACGTGTCCTTCCTTTCTGGAGTAACTTTATGTAGAAGATAATGGTGCTCCGGCTAATTACAAGCTGACTTTGTGGGCTGGAGATCTGTGCTGTTCATGGTTGCAGTTGTGCATCTGCAATACTTGACACAAAGGAGAAGTTCCAGCCTTTTCTAGTAGCATTCTGGTTTTATGTGAGCCTTGTACTGTTAGAAAAGCTAAAGACTCAGAAGTTAGCAAATGCCAGCAAATTCTCATGCAGGAATAATTCGATTCATTTTTATGTGTCTGTTAGACATGTACATTAATCTTTTACTGAAGTGGTTGCTTAGTTTTCCAAATTAAGCTATGTAAATTTAAGGGTTGTTTACTTTGCTTTAAGCATATCTACCTTTGTAGGTTTAGATTTGGAGCCTGATTAAATTACTTACAACTTTTTAGCAAATTAGCTGCTATCTTGGATGTAGAACTGACATACAAAGGAAATTTTTAATATAAATTTGTGTGTATGTACTTGGGGGAAGAAAATTTTTGTAGTAATTTAAAACCCTTCATCTCATGACTATTGTTTTCTCAAACAATCCTAGTTTTTCTGGTCCTGGCAGCTCAAACTCTGCTTCTTGTTTGGAAATTTTATTTCACCATTTGATATTTTATGCTTTTGCCACTCTGTGGCTGCACTCTTTCTGGATGTTCTTTCTGTGTTTTCTATGGAGCTCAGAATGTTTTGAAATTGGCTTCTGAGATACTGCCTGCTTTTTCCAAGTTAAAACTTTTAAAAGCAAAGGAAAAACAGCAACAACAAAGTCTCTGTAGCTGTCTCATAGAAATTATATTTATATTCTGGTATTTTATTAACTTTAAATACCAGTCTGTAAAATTTTTGCTCGGGTATTTAAACGTGAATATTATCTTTAAGTGTAAGTGGACTTGCTTCTCTTAATCATCCTTAAAATACATGTAGTTTTATGGATTGTTGGTTTCAAAGGCAAGCACAGAAATTTCCAGTTTTGACATGCCTGTCAGACTAATCACTTGTATTAATTAATTAAGTCTGTCATCTTGTTTATTTTGTTCCTCAGTTGTGTTAGCATTCTTATTCCTGATCTTTTAATTAGGCTCCTAGCACAGACAACTTTTTTCCTGAGTCACTGACTTGAATAATACTGGAAAATTTGATAGTAGGGTCATTGATTACTTCTCCCCCTTTTGAGTTGTAAATTCATTGTTTTCATAGCAACGACATCCATTTATTAATAAATAATAGTAAATTCTGTTAGATTCCTTTTGCTGGAAAGACACTCAAACTGAATACATGCATGCTTTCTGATATTTTTGTTGCCTGTATTTTTCCCCACAGAAACAAGTAAAGTAGACTATGTCCTTTTTCAAGCTGCTACAGCGATAATGGAAGCAGTTGTAAGGGAATGGATTCTCTTGGAAAAAACTAGCATCGAGTCACTGCGAACATTCCTTCTAACCTATGTCTTACAAAGGCCTAAGTAAGTATAGAAAACATACCTCTGAACATGTAGGATTCTGCATAAAGTCTGAGCTGTCGTTTTTGTTACCCATTATAACGACAATTTGTCTTCCATTCTTAGTGTTAACCTCTGTAGAGTTGTCAGCTTTCCCTTACGAATTCACAGAAAATATTTGAAAAAGAGATGTGTCTAAAATGTTACTGAGCATCAATGTGCAGAATTCTATGCAAATATATTTGTGCCATGTTGTTTACAGCCTTCAAAAGTATGTCCGGGAGCAGATTTTATTAGCAGTAGCGGTGATAGTGAAACGGGGATCATTAGACAAATCAATTGACTGCAAGAGCATTTTTCATGAAGTCAGCCAGTTGATCAGCAGTGGTAACCCCACTGTGGTAAGTACTTATTTTTTTCTTCAAAATTTAAGCAATCAGTATCAGCAGCTTAAGTTATTGTGTGCTTAGTGACTATAAAATATTTTATACTTATCCAGTTAGGAGTTTAGTTGATAGCTATTGAGCAATCATGTGCTAAGTTTGAGTCTTTTTTAATGTTTTGGGACTTGGGGTAGTATGTATAGTTGTTTGGTTCACAATTAGACCATATGAAGGAATGAGTTTTTCTGAATGGCTGCTTTTAGTGCCATAGTGGTGTGTTGGTAGTTTGTTTTGTGAGAGTTTTTTTGGTGTGGGGTTTGAGGTTTTTTGTGAGGTGTTGTGTTTTGTTTCTCCGATTTTTTTATTTTTTCTTTTTTTTTAATCAAATAGCAGGATGTAAAAAGGATTTTCCATTAGCTGGGAGGTTCTTTGCACACTGTTCTCCTTCCATCTGTGCAGTGCTGCATGGAGATCTCTTGTGGCTCAGCTGTCGGAATAGGCTGCTGAGCAAGAGACTTAGGCCTCTGCTGTTCTCTGGGAGACATGTAGGTGGAGAGAAAGGGGTGTGAGGAAGTAAAACATGGAATGGAAATACAAAACTTAGTCTCGATTTAATGTCACACTGCTAGGGGTAAGTGTTACCTTCGATACTGAGCTCAAAGTGGAAACAAGGTGTCCAATATCTATCTATGCATTTAGTGAAATTCCATTTGCTATGCCAGGGGATAAGTTTAGAATAGGTCATAATAGAGGCATGTAACTAGAGATTAAAGAGAGGTGATTTTTTTTCTCCTACAAAAAGGAAATCAAAGAGTACATAAATTCCATGCTGAAACTTTAACTGAAGCTTTTCTCAAACAAAAATCTGGAGGGAACTGGCTCATAACGCTGCTGAGCATTCAGAGCAGGAGTTGTACTAAATGTGAGCAGCAAATGTTTAAAGATTCAATCAAAGTGTACTAGAAGTAATGCAGCTCATGTCATAGTCCTAAAATAGTGTGTCACCTTTGAGCACAAGTAATATCCCTCCTGGGTTTTGAAATTTCACTTACTCTTGTAAACCTTAATTTCACTGTTACTTACCTTAAAGAGAGCATTTAGGCCTTTTAGTTGTGTGTAATTTCGATAGAAATGGGTATTTGTTAAGAACAACTGAGTTAATGCTTTTTTCCAGGAAACAGAGTCTTGTTATTAAAATGGAGTTTTACAGCTGAGGTTTTCAAGTTTTGTGCATGACAGTGCATATGCTCATGTACTTTATAGGATTCTTCCAGAAAGAGACCAAAGTGGAGCAAATAGAAACCTGGATGTTGATGGAGAAGTCCTCCTTGGACTAACTCTTGCACACTTCTGCAGTTGTGTTCTGTGCATGCACTGGTGTTCAGACACACTGCACTGGCCACAGCATACAGCAAGCTGAGGCTGCCTGCTCCAAGTGTAGCATCCCAGGCATGCTGCAGAATAGAGCACATCACAGATGAGCTCTGGCTGGGGAAAGGGGCAGTATTTCACGCTACTCCAAGTTCATCTCACTGCCAACTTTGGCTCAGTTTAATATTCCTCTTTATTTGCCTCTCTTCACAAGTATCACTTTGTCCATAGTTTTTCCAAGTGTTACTGCTCAAGTTGTAAGAATGGCATTGCAAGGGTCTAGCATATATAATAGTGTTTTCTATTCTATTATGCTAATATTACATACTAGCAAAAAAAGACATGTGATGCTGCTGGAACATCTTTTTTTATGTGGCACAGTATATGGCTGTTAGTCTTTGGCAACTGGTTATAAGCACATGCTCCTATGTATATATGAGGGTTTATATTACAAACCAGTTCTCATTCATAAAAATGTTCTTATAATCTTCTGAGACTTTGCTGCCAAGAGAGATTCTGGGACAGGCACAGCTTCATGTTGCCTAGAACTGGCATATGCAATAATAAGTAGCAATAAAATGGTATGTTAGCACAATGCCTACCACAACTGTGTTCTGAATATGGGTCAAGGCATGCTTCTTGCATATATATATATATATATATATATATATATAAACTTTGAAAGGTTGTATAAATTAACTCAGACAAATAATTATTCACTTATCTTCAGGTATGACTAGGTGATTTTCTTTAGTAGTGTCCTTGTAGCATCCAGCCATGCCCATCTGCAGTGGTGCAGTTGCCTTGCTGGCAGGTAGTCTCAGCTAAGGGTGTTTCAGGGTATGGTGTGAAGCTAGGGAAGTGGTGCTGCTCTCTAGATCCAAGATGTGCAGTCAGGACAGTGCCATGCACTGTCAGGGCTGTTTCTGGAGATGTTTGTTATTTATAAAAACAAGCCCCTGTCCAGGTCGAGGAGGAGGCCAGGATACAGGTGTTGGGAGAAATCAGCAGTTGTTTTCCAGCCCTCTGTACCTCACTGTGGAATGAGTCATTCCACTTTGTTGACATGTCTTTCCTGTGGTGTGATGTGCACTCTTGCTTCCTGCTACGCTCAAGTTTCAGAAGTCTTCTCATACCTTTGTGACTCCTGATTCTTTGTCAATTCTCTTGGTCACTTTCTATATCTTTCCAAGGCTTCTGCTGTGTTTTTGTCTGACCTTCTGCCTGAAGTTTGCCCCAGCAGCTGAGAAATAGTAGATGGAGTCAGCACCTGGTCACTTCATGTGTAAAAATGCTTAAAACTCTCAAGTGAGAGCTATCAGCAGCTTTTAGCTTTTAACTGCTGATAACGGCTTTCTACAGCAGTTTGTAATTGAGAAAAAGTCCTTTTTAAAAAAGCAAAATGTTCTCTTGCCTGTTTCCTGCTTAGTTTTTCCACTCTGTTGGCTCTGAAGCATCTTGACCCTTATTTACATTAGAAGAATAAAGCAGGTGCTTAATCTCTTCCATTCCCTGCAACCTTCCACCCATTTTCTGTCAGACATCTGTACTAGCTTTGTGATGATTAGACAATCCTGCTTCATGAAGTCTTTGGGACTTTTCAGTAACATCTTGTCAGGGTCAAGTCTTCCTAGTTGGAGTAATAAGGAGGACAGTGAAGGTTAATGGTACTGTGTGTTGTGTGTGCCCTCGTGCAGGTTTTGATACTCTTAACACTTTAATTTCTGACTGATTTTAATTTTAAGACTGATGGGTGAACTGTTGAGAGTGAAAAAATGAAAAGGTTATTGGGAGGAAGATAAAGAGAGGAATAGTGACGAGAAGAAGAAAGCGGTAAGGAGGTGAAAAAGATGGCTTTAGTATTGAATAATCTTTTAATAGTGGAACACAGTGTACATATTAAGGAAATAACAGGACACTAAATAGAGGTAATACAACAGGAATGGGAAGGATGCATGGTTGGAGCCAGGTTTTGAACCTGGAGCATTGGCTTCCTGTTGCTGGTTCTCTGCCATTTGGTCCTTTATGAATCTCATGGAAGAAACCTTTTTCTGAGAAGGGAAACTGAACTGAGCTCTGGGAATACAAGGATTAGTTTTGGAGTTTTTGGTTTTGTTTTTCCTGACTCCTCTGGTAACATCAATAAATGCCATCTTCCTTCTTATGAAGGAAAGTCTGTAATCTCCCTCCAATAGCAATTTCAGGATTTCTCTTCAAAATCTTCATCTCTGGGGGACAGAGCTTCTGGCAGTAGACACAGTATTGTGAGCCAATCTTAAAATGCTAAATACATGTTTTCTATCACTGATTTCAAGATTTTTGAGAATTTTTGTGCGCCAAGTTCTTCTCAACTATAAATGCTTTCAATTTCTTGGCCTCTTGTTTTTGTGCTAGAATATTCTGCTTTGCATAGCTGAAGGATTTCATTTGTTCTTCATCCCTGCCAGAAGGACAAGAATCCTGGCAGCTAAAGTGACTGATTCCCAGGAGGAGGATCTGCATATTAACACAATCGGATGGACTTTGTTTAAGACTGGATTGGGATATGTGTCGCACCTTGATTTCTTCCAGAACACGTGTAGGCAGATGTAGAGGAGTCCAGCTGCTGTAGACTTGGCATGGGACTAGGAAGCAATGGAAGCTGTGGTTTTTAATATCTACAATACATACAGTAGAACGTGTTCTAATATAAAGCTCCATATCTGAAGCCTAATTTTTTTTTTTTGGTATATGGAAGACTTGTCAAGACTTACTGGAGGAACTCTGTATCCTGACAGTTCTTTCTCTTCTAAAGTTTGTAAATCTGCTGTTCTGTTTCCCAGTGTCACAGTTGGGCTAGAGCAAAGATCCCAATGCTTCATGTTACTTAAAGCTTCTGAAGGATGTACTGTGAATGGATTTCATGTGAGCAATGGGAAATAGTAATAAGCAGAACTTTAGGCATTCATCTTCATTGATACTGGTCTATCCATTATAATGGCTGCATGTGTAACTAGTTATATTTATTTAGCATTTACGGCTCTTATTTTCTTTAAAAAGAATTTTACTTCTGGAACCCTGTCTAGCTGTTGCTGTCTGATAGGGTAGGAGTTAGAGAGGCTCTCTTGATTTTTACATTTTGACAGAAACATATATATTATTCTCCCCAAGCTGTATCTTCTGGCCTAGTAAAATTGTTACCTTGGTCTAAGAATCTCACTGCCCTTGAGACACGCTGAGTATAAAAAACAGATGGTAAACCAGGATGTTTAAGCTGTTCCTTCATGCTGACAAGTGCTCTATGAAGGCCTAAGTTAGTGTGTTAAAGATTGTTTGGGGAATTTTAGGGATGTAGAAACTATTTCTAGTATGAGGTTAAAACTTGGTATTAGAAATGTGAGAGAACTTCAAAACCTAAGTATTTTTTTAGTAATTGTATTAACCAGGGTACCTTTTGTAGTTTTTCAGATTTTTCTGTTGAGAGCCTGCTTTACCAGAGATGCAATACAGCAAGACTCTGACTTAGTTGCTTAATAACTTTAATATTAGAAGTTGATAGCTTCCAGTTTTATAGTTTACACTAGAGCCACAGTTTCAAAGACAGGATTGGGAATTGAGAAATGTGTTGCAGTGGAGAGATGCGCATGCTCTGTTCTATATATGGCATCCAAGACTCTGTTTCCTCAGTTTTGCCATCTCATGAGATGTGCACCTGTGGAGTCCCTTGCCTGTGATGTCAGAGACTCACTGGGAAAGAAGAAATTGTCTTTCCATGTGTTACACCTTTTTGAGGTGACACACAAATAGGCTTGAGGGGAAAAAGGCATTTATTGTCCTTTAGTACCTCTCCCTCTCAAGATCTACTGCCCTTCAGATACGTGTTCAGTAATAAACTGGATCTTTGTGAGAGTGCTTAAAAACAGCCAGCCTTCTGCCTCACCACCTCTTACTTTTTTCTTTAGGAGGATATACTGTGAAGCACAGCCCTGTAACCCAGCTCATTTGGCATATCTGGCTGTGTGGCAGGCACAGAGAGGCAGGCAAGAAAGACCAGGAATGAATACTGGGAAAAGTGGGGGGAGGAAGGACACCTGCCCAGCCAAGAGCACTTGTCTGGATGGTGTATGTTTAAAGCTGGGTGATACTGATGGCAAGCTGCATGGCTAGTCTTACTATTCATTATTTTGAGTTTAATGGAAATTCTGATACTTGTTCATGCAACTATTGCAGGAGTGAAGATTCAACTGGTGTCTTTCAGACAAGAACCTGGAGAGGACTGTTACCTCTAGATAAATGTTTTTTGGACCTTTGCTTTTTTATGAGATTACTTTTTTTTTCTCTTCCTGGTTTCTGCTTCACAACTTCACCTGTTTTCAAAGAAACACAGAAAAGCATGTTTCACACCCTATGCTCCAGCAAACTCTGCCTGGACCTCTTCCATTATTAGTAGATGCTGCTACTTCCCCTTTCTCTTTGGCCAAAGCCTGCATGCTTCACATACCACAAGATCATCTTCCTCTCCCCCAGTGATTTGCACAGGAATCTTTTTTTCAGCTCATCCTTGGGGACTCCCCTTGGTTGCCTGGTTCCCCTCCAAGGAAAGAAAGCAAGGTCTCACCTGTTGTGCTACTGTAGCTGTGAAGTGTTAACCTGGTGCTGCTCATCAGTCTTTGCACAGTGTCAGAGAGGGAATGAGAGGAAAGGAGTGTGCTGCCCAGCCAGCCCCTTACTGCTGACAGCACAGAACTGCAGCTGTGGGTCCTATTCCTATCATACTGTTCCTGCTCTACAGCTTTTTTTCCACCAGTTGGCTCATTTGGGAAGGAACAAACAGATAAAATTCAGTGGGTTCTTCCTGGTGCTTGCTTACATTTCTTGAGAACATGTTCTGGTTTTCCTTGGTTGGGAACCACTGCTTCAGCTTCTAGGTCCCCCACCCACCTTGCAATACTCACAAGTTGAAAAGCTGGAGTGGCCCCAGTTACTCTGTGTACATAATGGTATTTCTTTTGGCACTGTCATCATCCTGTTAGCCTTTCCATTTGGAGTAGCAGCTTACATTCTGGAGATTTAGATACTCTGAAAATGTTAGCAAATACAGCTGTGCTTATTCAAGGAACTTAGGGAAGAAGTATATTACTGCTTTTATAAAGAAAGCCATGCTTTAAACAATTTATTTGGTAAAATTGCTTTTGACACATTCTCATCACAGAATTCCATCACCTAGGAGCAACACAGCAAATTCTACCTCTGATACAATTGCTCTTTGATTCCTCCTGATCTTGTGCAAGTTAAACTTGAAAAGTTTAGGGTTAAATGCTTCTCTTGGCTTTCCTTTGGTACAGGTGGAGACAAAAAATCCTTTAAATCTGTTATTCAGGCTGGCCGTGATCTAAGGTAACAGGGTAGATATTGCTTGTTTTGTTCAGGCAAGGCCTTCATTCTTTTAAATATGCTTACTACATCTTCTGTAGGTATAAATGATACTTGCAGAAGACATTGCATGATAATTGCAGTAAAATTAATTATTTAATCAAACTTCTGACAACCTAACTGTATCTTTGCTCTGAATTTCAGAGCAGAGGAAACAATTTTGGTGCTGTACTCCATTCGGCTTTGTTGGCTTTTCCTTCTGGTGTACCACATGTCCATTTTTTCCTAAGCTGTATTTGAGCTCTTCTTCCTATCAGTTGCTTTGTAACCTAACTACCCTCAAATGAAGCAGTTCATTTATTCCATGGGCAGCTCATGCACAAGTGTGAAAGCCCTTCAAACATTGTGGGTTTAACTTTTTTTTTTTATAGAGAACATTCCATTTGGAGAAAAAAGTTGCCTTTACCTTTTGCACGTGAGTTTTTATGAATGATATATAAATATTGTTTACTGTGAAAATGGTGCACGGCCTTTCTGTAGAGTCTGTGTTTTATTAGAGTAATTTAAAAAGAAAACCACTAAAACGATGTTACTGCTGGGTGTCTGATTGCCAAGTTAATCTCTTATCACAAGTCCCATTGATCTTCTGTTTGAGCAGCTGAGAGTCTATTTTATGTATAGCGATCTTTCATAAAGTTTATTCCTGGTAATAAAGCTAACTGGGGTGAGTGCCAAGCTATTCTCAGAGGCAGTCCGCTCTCAACCAGAGGAGGATTTTATTTTGTTAGATGGGGTTATTGTTTGAGTATGTCCTTGTGGCAGAACCAGTGAAATGGCTAGCGAGTGAGTCAAACTGGGTTCAGAGGTGTACTCTTACTGGTATGAAGTTAATGGCATTACTGCACAATAGACATTCAGATCTGCCTTTTAATTTGATGCCCAGAGTCGTGTGCATTTTCTTCTTATTACTATATGGTATTACTAACTGGAATTGTTGATCTCTTCTGTGGTGTGGCAAAAATCTTAAAAAAACCCAAGACCTTTAAAAAAGAGCCAACCTCATCCCCTAAGCCTCACACAAAACAACAAAAGAAATCCCTCCACTCTGGAATTTTATATATATATTAGTTGCATTTAATTCTCTTTTGTGTAAGTGGAACATGAAATTATTGTTTTTCAGATTTTTGAAGTCTTTCTTCTAATAATATTTGTGTTGGAGTACTTAGTGTCTTCATACCAATCATACCTGTAAATTAAAAAAATGTAATTCAAAATACTAATAGTTAACCTTCAGTAAAGTTACTTCCTGAAAAGTCAAATTTTATTTTTAGTGAAGTGCACTTAAGCTCTATTGCAGAGTTTCTGAAGTATTGCTGTGTATTCAGGGGAGTATGGTAGATGGCAGGGCACATGTGCTTTTAAGCTAATAGTTTAATATTCACATGAAAATGACAGTCTTACTGCTATGCACAGCAGACTGTGTAAATTCCTATAACCTTACGCCAGTTTTGGGAAGCAGTGGTGGTTTTACATAGCTCTTTGCAAATGCTTGTCATTGTAAGGACAGGTTACCGGTCTTCATCTGTTCCTCTGCTCTTGTCTGAGAGCTGAACTCATGGGGGCTGACACCTGCCTTCTAGGAAACCAGCCTCCAGCCATCTCATCTTGGCCTCTTGTTGCAGTAAATTTAAAATTACTAGTCAGTATCTTCTCCGGTCGTCTCCTGCTCTGGTCCCGGATATACGGGAGTGCTTACAGTTCCTTATGGATGCAAGGGGTAAGCGCAGGTGCAGGAGGTGACAGGAGTGCATGGATGTGCATACAGCACCTTGGGATGGTCAGGGAATGGGGCAGGATTCGCACCCCAGGTGTCGAAATACCAAGCTGAGGAAGTTGTTGGCATGCTGGGTCTTTAGTAGGAGGGAGGAGGGCAGCAGGATGCATGGTGACCCAGTGTTTGCTGTGAGCTAGGATGCTGGAGGCGATAAAGTGTGTAAACCTCTAGTAATATTACACTTCTCCTGTCTTGCTCAAAGCAGGTACTGATGTCTCCTGAAATAGCTCTCATTGAAATTAGGGGGATAGGTCACTGCTTGAGCTGCTTTATTGGGCTCTTGGCAGATTCAGTCTAGTGGTATCCATTGCTCTTTTCACCTTCAAAGAGATGTCTTTACCTTCAGTTGTAAAATTTAACCTTCCTTTTAAATTTCTCCTTGGATTCAGGAGAAAAGCACACAAAAAAAATCTGGAACACACTTGTATCATGCAGTAACAGATTACTCTCCAAAGAGGATAAATGGTTATGTACATATAAAAAGGAAGGAGAAAATATCTGTTATTTCAGCTAATATTAACTGTTTGTAATCATAGTGGGAACAAACATTTTTTTCCTTATTGCTTCTTATCTGTCATTCAAACTTAGCGATTTATTTTCCAGTAATTGGCAACCAACTGCAAGTGATGGGTATTCTGCATGACTGCCCTGCTTGTCCTGTGGTGGTCTGGATGGTGGCTTGGTGTTAAGATCTTTGCATGATAATGCAGAAGCAACTTAGCTTTGCCCAGGCCGTTCTACTGCTGGAGCCATTGATACCACTTGATCTGTTTTAATTAGGGTTTGTTATAGAGCATCAAAGTGCACAGGTTCGTAATTACAGCCCATATGTCATGGCTGCTTTGACCTGAAAAATGTGAGTGTGTCAGTAATTTAAGCATCAAATAAAAGTCTGTTTGAAACTGTTTAGAGAGTCATGTGAGATCTCTGCATCTCCTGGCACATAATGAAATTGAACAGTATTCTCTGGCACCTTTGCATAGTTTCTTTAAAAACATGTATTTTTATCTGAAGCACTGTACTAAAGTCAAAATTCAGGGGTTTTTTAGATTTTTAGTTGATTGTGGTTTTTTTAACTCAGGTTAATTCTTTTCATATGGAACTTTTAATGTTGGATTTAGAACTTAATGCTAGTCTACACTGATTTTTTTTTTATATTAGATCAAATCAGGATTTTCTCTAAATAAAAAATATATTTACTGTATGAATCCCTTACAAGTTTCAACTAATTAGGAATACTTTCAGTATAGAACTGATGAAGTTGTACTTTTACTGGTGTAGTTAAAAATTCGCTGGCTGAATATTGCTTTTGTCGTATGTGTCATATGATGGGGTGACTGTTGATGAGAAATAGTTCATTTGAAATAAATATTTATTTCTTTAAAATGGAAACGCTCATACTTAGGAACTGATTAGCAATATGCTGGCCCACTGTACTGATACAGCTTTATTGAATAGTAGAAGAGAAAACCCATCTATTATCATGAAGCCACTATGTTTGATCCGTGTGGGACTTATTTAGCAAGTAAGGATGTTAATTTAGCGTATACTGGCTAAGATAACTAGTTGTCTGGGGGGGTCAAGGTACTGACTTCAGAGGCATTTCTGAACAAAGATGTTGCAGTTGGTGGGTGGATGGCGCTGGTCTCAGCTGTTGTATGAGCTTGCATAAATAGTATCATCTCCACTTTAATCTTTCGGGTGTTCAGAGGTAGTGTGCATATTTCTGTTTAACCCCTGGACACTTGCTGGCATGCATGACCCTTTAACAATTCCTATCCCTCTGTCCATGCCTGGCACCTTGGCTCCAAACAGTCTGGGAGGATAGCCAGTAATTGTGAAGTTTTTTGTTAAGAACATCTCTTTAACAAAAAAAATGTTTTCATTTCGCTGATGTACACTTTCTATTGTGCTTTTTATTGTGCTTGCACACTTCTGAAGGACTACTTTCATCTCCACAGTGCAATACTTAACTCCATTTCGTGTGCAAGGATCAGTTAAAAGATATTAAAACTGTTAATGATGATAACTGTTTCTGGGCTTTGGCATCAAGAAAAAAAGCTTTTTTTAAAATATTTCAGAAAACAGCGACAAAGTCTGGAACCATGTGTTTTACAAAGAAAGTTTACTTTTAAGTTGTGCTTTAGAATAAGCATTTGATTTACCTTACCTTAAATTTTGAGAATGAAAAAGATACTTAAACCTTCAGTCTTCATGAATCTATCTCTCTGAAATTAATGTGCCTTTTTTCTGTATCACTTCAATTTCAATTTTTGTGTCACTTCAGAAACATTGTTTTAATAGAGTAGTATTAAAGATTCTTTCTGAGGCCTTCGGATGTTGTGCTTTAGAGGAAAGCATTCAAGACCTTTCAAGCATCAAAGCTTTCTGTGCATTCTTGTCCTAACTTTTTGATGTGGGGAGAGGGAAAAGATGTTATAGACAGTGTTGGTTTTGACAAGCTTTTATCACTTTTGGTGCTGTAAATTTAATCACGATCAAATACCAACATGGTAAGTGTAGCAAATGCAAAGAAGGGCCAAAACAATCTTCAGAGTGACGTGACCTGAACTGTTAGATCAGTAGAAATAAGTGGAAAGTGAATCTTGCCTGTAAAGCCCTGTGCACCGGGAGGGAAAGTAAACAGCAAGGCTGGGAAATGGTTTGCAGTAATTAGTTTCAATTTTGTAGTGGTGATTGCACAGGTGCCAGCCTTTATATTGCTCAAGTACTTGAGTTTCTTTTGTAAGGATGGAGCCCTGATGATTCCAAAGATGGTTCATTCAAGGATCTATATTCCTGCAATTTTGACTTGTTTTGGTTTGTGTTAGAAGGAACTGAAGTAATAGTCATGCTAAAATGCTAATAAACAAATTTAAGGACACTGCAGGTGCTATTATTTTGTTGGACATCTTTTAGTTATATTATTCCCCCTTATTTTTTTTATAGCAAACTTTGGCCTGTTCCATTCTAACGGCGTTGTTGAGCGAGTTCTCAAGTTCAAGTAAAACCAGCAACATTGGACTAAGCATGGAGTTCCATGGTAACTGTAAACGTATATTTCAGGTAAACTAGTTCTGTATTGATATATGCCACCTCTCTTTCTGAAATTTAAACACTGAGAAACAGAAGTTCTTTCTTGTGCCAGGTGCCTTCAGATACATCGTGTGCCTAGAAGTATTTAATAGGACAAATACTATCAATGCAGATACTGACTACTTCAGGAAAAATGATAATTTATTTTCTAAAAACTTGTATCAAAAAGGTGCGATCCCTTGGTGCCCATTTTATGAATGTAGAGCTACAGATCTTTATGCGCTTGGGCTCTTTAATTCCTTGGCTACCAATTGCAAACAAAACGAATACTCTGTGGAACAATGATAGTCTTAAATATAGCTTTGGTTTAAAGCCAAGGAGAGCTATGTATGTATTTAAAAATATTATTGCAGATGGTGTAGTCTGGTTGTCTCAGATGTATTGTTTGGCCAGTCAGAAATGTTTTTGTGAAGGCATTGCTCTAAACTGACTGTTGTGGAACAACTTTTTTTCATGCCAAAGACCAAATCTTTTCTCCACCAGTTGTTAAAAACATATTGTTTTCTTATCTTTTAACGACTACCATATATGTGAAATTTTTTTCATAGTCTTTGCAAGCAAAATCAATTTTAGCAAAAGGCAAAGATTCTCACTGACTACTTCAGGATATTTTCTGTACTTTAATGAAAAATAGGGTGAAACCAAATAATTATTTTCTCTTTAGAGAAGTATTTCTTTTTAATCAACAGTTTTATTTAATGGCTGAGATACTCAATATGTTGTGTCGTCCTGACTCCAGGAGGATGATCTGCGGCAGATCTTCATGCTCACAGTAGAGGTACTTCAGGAATTCAGCAGACGTGAAAACCTCAATGCTCAGATGTCTTCAGTGTTTCAGCGCTATCTTGCACTAGCCAATCAAGTCTTAAGCTGGAACTTCCTTCCTCCAAATTATATCCTTTTCATGTCGGGACCTTTCTTTCTGTTGGCTTGGGTCACTTCTACAGGGTGAGAAGTAAAGTCTGTGAGAAGAGGGGGGAAAAAAGCAAAACTTGTAAGCCTTATATTTAGTCTTTGATCTATGTATTCTTCCGTTAGTGCTTCCGGTCAGCAACATGCTTGCTAACAGAAGCTGCTATTGCTCTTCATTGAAGTTTTAAAGTATTTTGCATGAGAAACAAAATGAAGCACCCTGTTACAGTTTAATGGTCTATCTGGTTGGTGCAGGGAGGAGCAAATGTGTAATATGCTGCTTTAGTGTAGAGCCATATGGTCAAGAGTCTAAGCTCTGTTTAAATTTTTATGCAGAGATCTGATCTGTCCTACTTTTCTCCCTTGGTGGGGAGGAAAGGTCAGGCAAATGGTCCATCTAGGAATATGCATGCTCAACCATATGCTCCCCATCAAAGAGCATGGTTATATACTAGAACATACAATAGATTCTCTTCAGTCTGAAAAAAAAGCATTTGATAGCTAAAAGAAGAAACGACATATCCTTATTTCATAAATGCCACTGCTTCCATTTAATTTTTGTGATGTGTGCTGATCCAGAGAAAGGTGGAGTTGGAAAGTAAAGGAGGAAATGGGAATCAGAAAGAGAAAGAGTCTTTGGGAGAGAAGCAAAAAGATACAAAAGTGCTCAGTCCAAAAAAATGGGCTAGACAAATATTGTAGAAATAATTAATTCACTCTGTATTTAGTAGAGGTTTAAGACAGCATATGTAGTAAATCATTATAGTACCTCTTTTAATATCCACACTGCCTTTAAGAACAAATTTTCCAAGAGCTGAATTTTTAATCTGGTTTATAAACATTTTTATTTAAACCTTTGAAATTGCTACCAAGGTATACATACTGCAGGAATTTTGATGTTGCCTCCCAATCCACTTTGAAGGATTTTATTGGCTTTCCTAGTGTGAAAATCAGAAGGTGGTATCTGTGTAGCTTTGTTTTCTTTGAGTCTGTTCATTATGCAGTAGGCAGCAAAAGTAAGTTTATTTGAAACTGGATATTCCTTGGTTCAGATCTCTAAAGCATAATACCAGTTATATTTGCTATAAGGAAGGAGCCATGGATTAAAAATAAATACACCCCTTCTATTTGTCCCTGAAGTGATTTGGCAGAGGTTCAGAGAGGAATTTAGTGCGTGTGCCTACAAGATGGATACTGTAGTCGAATTATTACACCTTATAAAAGTTTTTGAAAGTGGATTTGGGATTTGCAAGAATTCAAATTGTGTAAACATTTTTTTTCCGCTAAGATGTAATGCTAAGTAGAAAGCAAATGCTCTTGTGTTGTGCAGTGGTGGTTCCCCCTGAATTTTAGTCTTGTTCTGTACTAACCTCTGGCATAGTCCTAAATACAGATCTTGTTACAGTTGGAAAGCAAGAGCTGCAGTTCTTCATGAGCTCTTTATCCTAGGCTAAGATTTGCAGTGCTGGAGCTAGATAAATATAAGTAAGATGGTGGAGCCTTGGGACTTGTAGCATTTCTTTATTGTGGCATTAGATCTGTATAATATGAAGTGATTTAGTCAATAGGTGCTAGTAAATAAGTGTTAATGGAAATAGCAAAGTAAGCCATACCGCTCTTTAAGGTTAACAGTGTTTTCTGCTATTTGGCCTACTTTAAATACTACAGTTGTTAAACAAACTTTGGCCATTTCTGGAGATTGGATGGACCTTTAATCTGAACCACAAGTACTCTTAGTGGATTTGTTTGAAATATTTTCATAATTTCTGATCTACTTGAACCATCTTTTTGTTTCCATCATTGGATGTTTCACTTTGTTAGAATTATTGGACCAGCTTGAGTCTTCCTTCTCTATGTAGCAACTGTTTTCACACAAGTTGGAATGTCTTCAATTATCCTTGAGAAATGTGGGTCTTAGCTTCCAAGGATTCAGTAACCGTTGGGGTTTACAGTACTGTGTTGATTGTATTGTGGTATAAATCTCTCTTCCTTAAGAAGACTGGTTTAAAAGTAATTTGATTATTAGCTCATGGGCAATGAAACTTGACTGTAGTTTTTAAATGCATGGCACATTACATAAGAACATAAGAATCACTGTGTTGGTTGATCGCTTGGTATCCTTTTCGTATTCTCTTTCCAAATCTTGACAGTACATATGCTGAAGTAATGGGCATAAATTTAATACTCAAAGCATGGAGTAAAATGATCCATTGTATTCTCAGATGCATCTTTTTTTCCTTCAGTTGGTATTTCCCCTGGCAAGATAGTATTGATTCTCAGTATTCCCTGCAGCATCACAATGATCTGCAGTATATTAATGTAGTTTTTATCAAGATTCTTATATGTCCAAAAAAGGGAATTAGCATAAATGTGCATTAACTGTAACACTGATCATTGGAAAGAGGAATGTTATTTAAATCCCCAAGTTGTCAGAATTGCATCAAAACATACTAGTTCTCAAAAGTTCTATGGTGTTACAGGACAACTTGGTAAGTGTTGCTTTGTTAAATGCAGTCTTGGACAGCGCTGCCATCAGTCATAGCAGAAGAATTGTAGTAAGTCTGTATTGTCAGTTGCTACCATGAAAGATTCATTCTCCAATAACCACCTCATTGAAGCAATGAAAGAAGAGCGGTTGGGGCCTACCTACTTTCAAATTGAAACTTAATATTTTGTAACTATCTTTGGATGTAGTGCCTGCAATAGGAAGGACATGGCATGGTGACCTAGGAGGCCTCCCTTCAGTCATGTGCAGTTTCTCCCATTTAATTTTCCGGCAATCATCTATTGTTATTTTTATCTCCTACCTTGATATAGTAGTTCACCTGCTGTTTGAGGCTGCTTCAGACGTAGTCTCTGGTGGCATGTTGGCTTCTGTACAGTTTCTTTTTTCAGTGCTATTAAATACTGTTAAATATTGTTTACTCAGAAATAATTTTAACTGCATCTTTTCTTAAATTAATGTTTTTACTAATAAGGGAAGTACAGGTGATCAGTACTAAGAGGTACAACACTCTCCTATAAAAGACTGCCTTCAAGAATTTGCTGAGTTTTAATGCACCTTGTCATGGACATATATGTCAATTGAAGTCAGAATGTAATTGTAAATTGTATTACTTTACCTCCAGAGATGTTTCTCCTGTGAGATTTATCTCTTCTCGGCAGCCGCGTTCTAGTGCACTTTGGATGAATGGAAAAGTTCTTTAACAGAACATAAAATTTTTTATCCAGCTGTCTTCCATTTACAGGAAGGTGTCTATTGTCTGTCATTAGGAGCTGTCATAGAAGTACTTGTCCCCTATTCTTCAATGGATCATAGTACATGAATAAAGAGAAGCTTGAGCTGTAGTTCTTTTGGATTTGGTGCCTTTACTTGATCAGAGGCAAGCTGGCAAATTTTCAAATGAATGTAGAATAGGGGTTTTAAAGTGCAGGTTATGTAAGCCTGGTTGCACTCTACTAGTACGCATAATTGCTGTTCTGTTGAAATTATTGGTGCAATGGCAGTTGTATTAACTGTCTGAAGCTTTTGTTTGATCTGAGCATTTTTATGTGTGTGTTCCTTGGCCACACTGTTAAAGGAAGAAAGCACTTCATATCTCTGTTTTGAAAACACCTTTTAAACCTCAAGACTGAATGAGACACCTTTCTGGGAGGTTCAGTGAACCATATCGTTGTGCAGGCTTTCAAGAATTGAATTCAGTCCAACCCAGATTGGTAGCATCTGTTGTGCATATTGGAAGTGCATGAAAACCACACAGAATGCTCCAGAAAACTCGAGGTTGGTGTTGAGGAATGATTCAAGTTGGCATTGCTGTTGAAAAGCCTCCTGCCTTATCACCTCACATTAGCATGATACTGAGCAGGGAACTACCTGGCTGGAAACACGGGGGTTGGGGGTTTTGGCAGGTTGTGGTCCCCACATTGATTTGTTGCACAGCTACAGAAATGATTCGACCTGTACCAAGGAGTGACAACACAGATTTCTTCAGCAGCACAGCTGCTTTCCGTGGGCATTGTGTTTGTTAGCTACGTGGATGTGTATTCTGAATTTACTGCAGCAGTCTGTCCTCATCTGAAAAATGAAGGATTGGGGCACTATACTGGGTATTGTTTGGGATATAAAGAAAAATTCAGTGTAACTGAAATAGCTGTATTTTAAAAAGTGCAAAATAGAGCTGCATTTTACTTTTATCAGATTTACCACTTTCAGGTGAAAACTGACCTGACTTTGAAATCCCTGATATTTAGAAATTATTTCTAGGGTTTTCTTGACAATCTTTTCTAGCAACTTGTTAAGACGATATTGGGGAAAACCAAGATTGACAGATTCCCTGAAGTTGGTCATAAGTGCACTAAAGATATTCGTATTGATATTGAACTTTTTAACAACTACTCTTTTATTGTTTAGGTTTTCCCAATTAAATTCTGAAATCAGTTTGCAAGAGCACCTTAGTAGTGACCTTTTTTGTAACGGGGAGCTGATATTCTGCTCTCTCACCCCAGTAGTTTTATGTTTCCAGTTTTGCAAAGATAGTCATCAGCATCCTAGATGCCAATATGACTCCCAAGCCACGTCTATGTAGCGGCCACTTGTGTGCCTGTGCTTTAAGTGCAAATTAGGCTTGAAGTGATCAGCTTGCATGCCATTAGCAGTATAACCATAGCAGCACAATGCACCAGGATCTGCAAAATCCACTTGGGTGGTCATGAGCCTTGGTACTGGAATGGCTGAAGCACTAGAGGCTCTCAAATTGGCCAGGTTTAAAATTAGCTTGGGTGTTCCTACACTTCCTGCTCCTGTTGCTGCAATCTGAGTCCAGTGTCTCCAACACAAAGTATTGTTTCATGCTCATGATAATTAATACCACTTGTGTTTGATAATGAAATATTTAAGCAGATGTTCATTGTCCTGGTTGCTGGATGTATTTTCTGAGAGTGTAATGTATGGAAAGGTCTGTGAGGAATTTCTCTATAGGGGGCAGCAAGCCTCTGCAGCAGTTTTAGGCAGTTGCTCCTTAGGCTCATCCCATATGCTTGACTGACTAGCTAGGAAGCCAGAAGTCTTAAAAGTCCAAATAAAATCAGTATGTTAACACTGGATGGCAGATCTCTAAACAGTTACCTTTCTGATGCGGTTTTTAATTTGTAAAATGCAAGTCTAAGACTGTCACAAAGCTGTCCAGAAATATTTCAAATGGCAAAGGTAAAATGATTAACTTCTAAGAAAGATATTTGGACCTTAGCACTCTAGGAGTTTTTCCTCAATTTCTGAGATGTTCTTCACTCCTGTGGACAATTCATAAATGGAGTTCTAGCAGAAGAAATCCCAGCTTTGATTTTTGAGTTCCAAACTTACTTCTTCGTGGAAGAATATGCCTTGTCTCTCTTAGGAAAAAGACCATGGGATCCATTTTCAGATACTGGAATTTGTGGGAAGTACTGAAGTGAAACATTATAATCCCTTATGGCTGCCTTAGGATATGAAATATTTTGATAGTCATCTTCATCTATCAGTCCCTTCCTGGGACAGAGGCTAAGAGTGGAAGGAAAACTACACATTTTTTTGTCTTCTATTTACTTTTTCTTAATCTGTTCCTCCAAGAAGCACATAAAACCCCAAACTTAAATTTTAAAATTAATTTAGAAATTAAAAACTTTAAATAGATTACTCTTATTTGTCCAGCTCATGAAACAAAACCAAATATAGAACTTAAATTCAGGCAAAGATAAAATAAAATTTCTCTTTGAGCATTATGGTCTTCTCTTTCTCTCTAGGTACTAGTAGTAAGCATATGAGCCTTATCATACATAAGCATCTAGTTATATTCTTACACTTTTCAGTAGAGCTTGGTTCACATTATTAAGTAATCTGTTGTGATTCATGCAGGAGATTCTAGTCTCTGAAGGAATCAGTGCCCCAAGTCTTGTGAAATGGGTGAAACATTGACATGCTTCTGGTAGCTGTTTCCTAGCCTGGATTTCCATGTTATTCAAAGTGAATTGTAATTAGAGTTAATCATTCCTCAGTAGAACCGGGAATGTTAGAAACATTCGTATTATTACCAGAAGTGGTTTATAATTGTTTTTCATTTTAGAAACAAATTAAAAAACCTCCAAAATCTCCAGGGTGCTAGAGTAGACTGATCTATACTTATCATAAGTCGGTGCTAATAGTCAAAAAAGTGTTGTGCCAGTTCTGTACTTTTTGTTTCTTCATAAGTTTTGGGAAGTAGATTAATTTTGAATGATGAAGACTGCATTTGTCCTGTGTAAACATGTAACACATGTACTAGGTCATTTAGTACCCTTTTTCAGGTTTGCCATAACTAGACTGCTGCTAATAGGGCTGAACTGCAGCGCAGTATAAGCTGGGGTATTTCTTGGCAGCAAATGTCTCCACAGCCAGCTTCTGCTAATGATTGCATACGTTTAGTACGTGATGGAAAATTGGTAAGTGGAGGCATAATTTGCAATGTTCAGCGAACAGATATTTTACTCACAAATCTATTGTCAGATGTGTCATCAGTCCATTAGCGTGAGAAACAAGACTAAAAATAACAGGAGAGGGCTGCTAAATAGTGAGCCTTGTTAAAATAGTGACAGCAAACTAGCCCTTCTTTCATTCCACAGGAAAAGTGTTTTGTAGCTGGTCTCCCCTGTAGGCTTAACCTAGTGAAGAGCAAATTTATTTTCCTAGATTGATAACGTGTCTGTGATTGTTTTCTGATATTGATGTGTTTCCAAGCCAGTTATTTATTGAAGAGTCAAAGCAAAGGACATTCTTGTCAGTAAACAATTTTAGAATAATGTTTTGACTAAAACTTTCCAAATGGAAAGGAAAAAAAAAGCATAGCTTCATTTAGCAGATAAAATGATTTTTTAATTTGTAATATTACTCCTGACAGGGGATGTTTGTATGTGATAATTTCCTGCCCGTATTTTTTTTTTTTCATTAGGGAGAACTGAAGCCTTTTTGATCACCTAAATTACGTCTGCATTTCATAGGGAAGTAAAACAGAAAGTTCAGTGACTTTTAGTTTTTCCTCATCTGTAAATTTTAGATCTGGTATGGTTCAACACACCTTGACAATTTTGAAAATTGGGAAACTGATTTTGTTTTGCTCTTAATGTGAAAATCCCTGGTTGTTCTTATGCAGTATAATGTGCTGACAACAGTTCTGGACTCATATCACCAGTGAAAGTCTACTTGGTACTGTGCTGTGGAAAAAGCCCCTTCTTTGGAATGTGGTGTTACACTATTGTTAGGAATTTTTTGTGGCAGAAGTTGTAAGATAAGTATGAGTAAATTAAAATTGTGCATCCTGTCTTGACGTGATTCTTCATATTAAACTAGATGCTTGCATTAAATAGTATTCCCTTAAACAAAACCCATCCAAAGTTAAGGGAACTACTTTCTTGAATGATACCATGGTAAAATTTATTTTGTCCTAGAGATATAAATAGGTTTTGATAAATGTTTTTTGTAATATTCCTTTACTTACAGTGTAAAAGTTAATGCATTAGCAGTAAGCAAATTACGTGCAGCTGAACATGCTGTTACTTATTCTGACGGTTGGGTTAGAAAGGGATCAAGGAGGATAATGTAGGGTTTAAGAAAGATAAATAAAACATAAGTTGCTGAGGTGAAGCAGTTTTACTCCTACTTGGATTGAGTGGTGTCACAAAAGGAAGCACTTCCAAAAATCTTTGATAAACACTTCTGCCTGATCAGACTGACAAAGAATTGAACCTGCTTGTTTAATGGTTTTGCTCATGTCTTTTTTTCTGTACTGGAACATTTGTAGAATTTTTTTTAATTAAGTTATGCCAAAATACATGGGGAGAGCTGAAATGAGTGTAGCAAAATTGTGACTTCACAGTGCACTCATTTTTCTTGTGGATCTCTTACAAACAGGTTTAATATGATGATGCCTTGTACTGTCTTATGCTTTCGTTCTCAGTGTGATTAGAAAATGTAGATTAATGCAGGGCTAACATATCTGCGTTCAGTGATGCATATTTGGCTACTTAGAAAAATAGGATATAGATTTCCATGAGCTATCTTTAGCTATGGTAAGGCCTTTTTAAAAGCTGCCAGGAACATTTTTTAGAAAATGATTTCCTATTTTGCATAAATTTTAACACCTGTTAATTGCGGTTGCTTTTTTCCCTTCTCGCTGTGTCACATTAGACACCCTGGTTATCAAAGTGATTGTATCGCTATGGTATGTCTCATAATTATGATCAAACTGTTATCTAACATTCCTGGAGCATTCTTTTTTTCAATACTTAATACCTTTTATTCCTTGGCCTCATGCATGAATTATGCTGTGTATGTGAAGAGGCTTAAAGTTTGTTTCCATTACATTCTTTCTGAATGGATCCTGTTGTATCTAGGATTTTTTTAAAGCCAAGTAGGAATGTTATTGTTGACCTTGACACCAGATAACTGGGCAGACATTATATAGCTATGTTCGAATCCTCACAAAATGTGATGCTAAAGCCAACAGAATCCTGGCGCGAGACCCTCCTGGACAGCAGAGTTATGGAGCTTTTCTTTACAGTAAGTTTCTTTCTTCAACTTTCATAGTCCAGACCGCAGGGAAAGCAGCTCCTTCCTGTTCTAAAACTGTATTGTCGGACTCTTCCTTTGGCATCAGGTAGGACTGATTCTGTTAACTTCAGCTTGCTTGTCAAAGCAGACAGGAGTACTGTCTTTTTCCTAGGTTGCTGAGTATATGTTTTGCCTATTAATTGCTTTAAATTGATGACCATTAGCAAAAGAAAAAGGTGCTATAGTTACCTAAACTTTTATATATTTAATACTTCCGGACATGTACTCGTCAGGCAAATCCAAGCATTTCTCTTTCAGATAAGGTGTAACGGCTCTCAGAAAAGATCAAATGAGCAGTGTGTGTTTGCGGATCTTAAAGCATTTGCTCAAGGGAGCAGCTGAAAATAAATAATGTAGCTGTAGTTTCCTTGCCAGTTTCAGCATACAGAAATGTACACCTTGTTCCTCAGCACAAAGTAAATCCAAACAAGTTAAAACAGTGTATGTTAGGAGGGATGAGGATGTAGTGGTGGGAGAGAGGAATGTAATACTCAATTTCTATAATTTAAAAACTCCACAGTATTAAAAATAGATAAAACTAGTATTGTTTTCTTTCTAGGACTGTTGAGAGAAGCTTGCAGTTGTCACTCAGCTAGGACTTACTGCAGCAGCAATATATATTGGCCTATAAATTAATTTGCTATGCAATTTAACTTACATCTCTTGGGACCTGAGAATTCAGCGTTCTCAAGCTATTTTTGTTTTTGCAAAGCAGAGAACTAATGTGCTCAAAACTTGGACAAAGCTATTAGACAGTGAAAATGTAACTCTCCAGTGCTGCTTGATTGTATGTGTTTGGATACATGTTGTTACTTTATATGATTGTTGGATAAATTTAATTTTTTTTAAAACTTGCAGTAAACAAAAAAAAATATATCTGTTTCCCAGTAGTTTTGAAAAGGTGAAAAAAATCACTGGCAGAACTCTTAACAGCTACGCACAATCTGAACAGCTGTCTAGACAATCCAGACAGTTGCTACTGTCAGCTGTGAACCTCCACATGCAAATAACTTTTTGGCTTACATGTTAACCCTTCCTTGTTTAATAGTATGAAGTTGTCAGATATCTGCTTCCTTGTTTGGTTTACAATTACTTGTGCTAAGAAAAAAAATTAATAATATGCAGATGTGTTTTAATATATTTGCATTTTACTTATTAGTAACCAAAGCTTGCCTGTATTTGTTTATTTTTGAATGAACACTAGCCAGGGCAGTATGTTGTCAGTTTGGATTTTAGATTCCTGATTTGCATTGGTTGAGGCTTGTAGTAGTAGCTTGCTGTTTGAAGTAATGCAAGTGAATGGTATTCATTTTTATTCATTTATCTGATCTGAGAAATTTTAATAACCTTGCAGAAGTTGCCAGGACCGCCATGTTAATGCGAGAGCATCTAGTTCTAATCTCAGCCTCATGTGGGATGTATATTAGGAGGGATATTTCTGTTGCAGGGTTTGTTTCTCCTGCTAGTTTAATCTTGCAGAGATAACTCTGCAGCTAATCCAACTAGTTATGAGTTTGGTGAACTTGCAACTATAACACCACAGAGAAATGGTTAGTGTTTTAACTGTACTTTTATGTATAATATTGCTGAAATAATTAAATTTTGCTTCTGGATTAAAAAGCTACTCTATATTTATTCAGTAAATCCTATACGAAAAAATAGGAGGCATGACCCTAAGAAAATGCTTTAAATCTATACTTGATGATTAACACATATGTGAGAATATGTTTGCTGAAATAGTAAGATTCCAATCTAGAAAGTCTCAACAACAGAAGTAATGGCTTAGCAGTTTGCAGAAATGCAGGAAGATTACTGTTGGCCTTGTATAATATAAGGGTGTTGCCAAGGAAGTGATGCATTCATTTTTGTATATGTCTCCAGTGTTTACTTCTGCTAAAGAAACATCTATATACTCTTGATTGAACTTATTGACTAACTTTAGCAAGACTCTATAGCCTAGGCATAGTTAGCATAATAGAGATGACTGTCATTATTGCTGTTTTTAGAAGGAGCAGCATGTCTGACTGGCTGGCATCTGTTTCTCTCTTTAAGACATAACATTCAGTAGACAGTTCAATTTTCAACATGTAGGTGAGCCTTAACTAAACGTTAGTTTCAGTGAGTTAATTCACAGCTTGTGATTGTGTGAACTGAGTCACGATCTTGACATTTGCCATGGTTTAGGAAGGTGTAGAAACCCTTGTATTTCAGACTGAATGGAAGTTGTAGTAAGCTTTTTTTGGTGCGTGCTCTTTTGGATTGAGAGCCATGTGACTGTTGTAAGAACACCCTGTTTTCGTGTATTATTAACTAACTCACTTCCTGAAAGGTACATCGAAAAATCAGAGAAGATACAGATATGGCCCAAGATTCATTACAGTGCCTGGCACAGCTGGCCTCTTTGCACGGGCCAGTCTTCCCTGATGAAGGTTCACAAGTTGATTACCTGGCACACTTCATTGAGGGATTACTGAATACTATCAATGGGTATGTATGCCTGCTCTCTAAATTTAGATGGCATCTTTTAATCTTCAGTTTGGAGTGTAGCATATCTGTGTGGAGAAGTGGTGTGGCTTGCTTATTTCTGGCTATAATTTGTATTTACTGTCGGATTGCTTAATATAAGAGAAGGCAGTTTAAAGTAGGTGGTGCTTACATGATATGAAATAGATTTATTGATTGAAAATGTATCAGCAAACCAATTCCCTTTTAGCATTTTTCTTAATGGCAAAAACCTGCTATTTCTGTCTATAGAATTGAAATAGAAGACTCTGAAGCAGTGGGAATTTCCAGTATTATCAGCAACCTGATAACTGTATTTCCTCGCAATATTTTAACGGCCATTCCAAATGAACTTTTCTCTTCATTTGTTAACTGCCTCGCACACCTCACCTGTTCTTTTGGAAGAAGTGCTGCCTTGGAAGAAGTGGTAAGTAGCTGCTTGCAAATAGTAGGTAGTCTTTTTTCTTTCTATTTGTGATAAGTGGCATGAGGATTTGTCTGTATTGTTAATAATTGTTAATTAATATTGTGAATTCAGTGGTTATGTCCTATATATTTATGAAACCACATCTGAGAGAATTTTTATTTTACAAAGTATAATAAAAAATGGCAGCCTGTGTGCATCTTTCAGACTTTGATTTAAAGCACTTATCTTAAATTTTCAATTTTAAAAAGAATAGATTCATTTAAAAATATTAGTCTTTAAATATTGCTGACTCGCTATTTTAGGACTTTGCTGACAACTCTTGTAGATAGTGAACAAGCTCCTGGAAGTTTAAAATGACTACATGAACATATGGACAGACTGCAAATTAACTGCTGTCAAGAGTTCCGAGTCAGGAGTGTGTTTTTAGTGAATGAAGCCATTAAGACCTGTTGCTAATCCCAAACTACTAACCTGTTCAGATCATCCCTTCATCACTGACACAGTGATGACACAGAATTAAATGGTAATTCTGTGAAGAAATCTAGCATAGGAACAAAGAGGATTTTTTTCTCTTTACTGCTTTCAAATTTTGGTTGTAACATTAAAAGAAAGTATGATTTTTTTGCCAGTTTGGTAGGATGACTGATGTTTGAAAATAATTATGAAAGTATTTAATTGCAAAGTTAATGGATATGTTTACTAGAGAACAGAGATATGTTAATTAGCATTCATTGCAGAGCATTAGATCATGTCTTCAAGGTTAAAGTGTATATTTGGCTCAGCACAACTTCCAAGTTTTTTCACGTCTTAATCAAAAAATTGGTGAGTAAATTTAGAATTTACCATATAGGTACTTTACAAATGTTACTGATCAAAATTTGCCCTGCTTTTGGGATTTTCTAGTAGAACATTGGACATGTCTTCTGGTACTCACCAGTATGTTTAGGAATGCTTCTGAAGACTTTATAGAAAGGATTCAGCAAAACCACAGGCAGCTATCATGTATATTCAAGGGACTAAGGGGATGTTTTTTGCTCAGTTAGCCTCTTGTTACTTGAGGACCAGAATATGCAATCATATTTGATGAAAACAGTGCTCAATATCATGCCATTCAAAACACTTAATTTCTCAGCAAGAGCTTGCAGTAGCATGTACCACTGTCTGGTACAAAGTTTATCTTGGAAATAACTAGCTAGTTATGCCTAGTAAACTGTGGCTGCTACACTTAGTTAATCCCAGAGATTTTGCTGAAGAAACTCTTGGTAGTATTAAATATTCTCAGTTTATGCACTGTCTGAAATAGACAATGCAAGGGGTTTTTTTATTTGGGAGAATTTTCTCACTGTCTTTGAATCTTTAAATCATCCTATGAAAAGAGACACATTGCACTCTCACCCCTTCTATTCTGTTACTGCTCTTACAGATGTTTCAACTTGATGCTGTTTCTCTGATTTTCAGGATGATACAGGATTCTGTGATGATATGCCTTCAAAAAATAATGCTTATACCTTAACAGTGTGTCAGCAATAAGGCGTGCTTTTGTGACTTTCAAGTTCCTGCTAACTTAATCCCAATGGGGCAATGGTACTATGTGCTGTGCCTATAGAAGTACTACTTTGCACCACTGGAAACAATCTTTTGGCTTAGGAATGTCCCAGCCATAGTTAACATGTTCCCCAATCTTCATTCTTAGAATGTGTGTAGTTACACCTTCTGTGAGCTCACGTGTTGTCTGTAATTAAGAGCTTTTTGACAGATAGAATACCATGTGTGTTTGGCTCAGTAGAATCCTCACATAATATTCCTAGAGCTTCTCAGAAATACGAAGTGCAGCAGAACTTATCATGTGAACACAGCAGAAAACCTGTCAGGGACAAGGAATCTACTTAGCTGAAGACCTGTTTTGAAAGCTGTCAAAATATGGAGGCGCTGAATCAAAATGTGCAGACACTTCAAAGCAGCTAATACCAATTTTCAGCCAAGGGGGGAAAACGCACAACCCAAATATCATGTTCGAAAACTGGTTTGTGTTAACCTGCCAGTTGGAGTTGGAGAGATTGACTGAAGGAAGTTGAAACATTTGCCTGAACAGCTACTCTGGTGGAGGGAGAGCAGTAAGCTCTCAGCAATGCTGGGGGTTAGTATTTGGTGCAAGTTGGGCCAGTTCTCTCTTCCTTTAATGGCACTGGATCTGAGAGAAAATGCTTGTCCACAGCTATGGTCCACCTTGCTCAACACTTAAAGCTTTTGCAGAAGTTGAAATTAAATAGTCCATCTGAATTAGGGAAGAGTATGAACAGAATGTTGGATGAAAAGTCAAATTATATTTGACTTCAAATTAAGAAATTATATCAAAAGATTCTTTTCCTAAAAGTTAATCTCAATTTACTGTTCCTCTTTCGTGATGTTTTTTAAAGTGTCATGTGATGTCAAGGATCATTCTGAATTTAGTCCTCTCTGCTATGCTTCCAATTCTTTCCAGCTTACTACTGCTTGACAGATTTTCAGAGTTCTTTCTTCAAAGGATCAGCAAACTGTGAAGGAAAGGCCAAGTTTCTTTTTATTTCCTGTATTAGAGGAATTAAGCATCTTTAACTTTGCTGGTTTTATCTTGCCTTTCTTGAAGTTCCGACTTCTGATGCATCAGAATGATTCAGCTCCCCAGTCTACAGCATGGCACTTTAACTGAATGACGCCTTTGGTAGCCCAGCAGTAGATAATCTGAGATAAGGATTGGGATTTTTAGTAAAGTTTCTTTGGGACCAGATTGGTTCAATATGGATAAATTTTTCTACTATGGGGCATGTACTTAATAGAAGCGTATTAGTCATAGGTTACTTACAAGAATACCTTAAAAGTGTTACAGTAATTTTTCTTCAGGACATTAACTACTTTATTACCTTTCCAAATAAATGAATTGGATCTATTTGAGGGTATTTTGTTGTTCATAAGGATATGTATGTTTATTTATTCATGTTCTTAATTCTTATAAATTATTAAAAATTATATGTAAATTAATGAATATAAATATATTTCACACATGTCAAAATAGTATTGAATGACTGTCTGTAAATTCATGTGTCCTCTAGCCAAGTTTAAAAAAGACATGGGGTCCTTCTTAAATCTGGGGCTTATGTTAGTGTTGAATACAATTTTGCCTCTCTCCTTGTCATCTTCAGCTTTTGTTTTCACAGTTGCATCAGTGTGTCTCTTTTTAACTTGTACAAATAATGGACACTTTGCTGTCACAAAATGATGCTGTGAAGCTATCTTGAAATGCTTCCAATGTGATACCACTTTTTTCCTCTTAATCAGTCATCCAGCCAGTGTTTTCTTTTCCTTCCTTTCTTTGTCTGTTCATCCAGCCGTGTTCATAACCTCACTGGAAGTCAGGAATTCTTGTGTCTGGAGCATGATTAAGGCCCTAGTATCTCTTTATTTCATCAATGAACCATTTTAAAGCTCTACTATCTCAAAGTAACTTCTGTGAGCCATCCTCTTGGTTAAAACTTGAGAAGATTTCTTAGAGTGAGTTTAACATGGTAGAATCATATTTATCTGTGTACAGTCACACTAGAGTTATTTAAAATGGGATATATTTACAAAAGTTTAATTTTT
Source organism: Serilophus lunatus (assembly GCA_013399895.1). NCBI lineage: Eukaryota > Metazoa > Chordata > Aves > Passeriformes > Eurylaimidae > Serilophus > Serilophus lunatus. The sequence continues at coordinate 642,640 of VXBA01005559.1, read as the reverse complement.
GCATCAAGGCAGAAAGTTGATAGTTACATTAAAATACTTTTAAAAGAAATGGCCTCTTTGCTATTTGGGTTCTTTAGTTTGCCTGTAACCCAGGACTTTGTTTTTCAGATATTTCCTTCTGCAATTCATGTACTATGTAGAAGCACATATGAGCAATTAAAAACATGAAACATCAGTTGAAATGTCCTAAGTAATTGGAGGTGCAGGCTTATTCTATGCAATTCCATTGGGGTTTTTTTTTGTTTGCTTATAGAATGAGAAGTTGTGATTGTTCATCAAAGCTGGCTACCTGTAGTAAGGTTTCTTGAACACATATGGCAATCTTGCAGTGATTTCCTCTGGAACAGAGAATCGTTGTCTTTTCTCTCTTTATTTCAGTATTGATGAGATACATATAAATATATATGCAATATCAGACAGACAGAACCAGCTAAACACATGGACAAGTTCTTTAAAGCCTAGCAAGCATGAAAACTGCATTGACCTTTCTGGTGCATTACTTCAGTTTATTCTGATATTTTCTTGGCTATCCTTCGATGGGATTTGTGACTGATTTCTTTTTTGTTTCAACAGTAGAACAACAGTTTAATAATGCATATAAGCATGTTCCTCTGGTTTAGTTTAGGAATAAGATTTTTGATTTGTTTCTTTCACCTCTTGCAGCTTGACAAAGATGACATGGTATATATGGAGGCATATGATAAGTTGCTGGAATCTTGGCTTACTTTGGTACAAGATGACAAACATTTCCATAAAGGTTTCTTTACCCAACATGCTGTTCAAGTCTTTAATTCCTACATTCAGTGCCATCTAGCTGCTCCTGAAGGCACAAGGAATTTGGTAAGCCCTCATTCCAATAGATTTTGATGATGACATATAGTAACTAGCCCCTGTCTTTTGGTGTGTATATACTATGTAACTTAGGGCAGTGAGTGTAGAATTGCTATTCATGACTTTGGAAACGAAAAAAATGCTGCATTTGCTACTCTGTTTTCATTTCCCAGTCTGTTTTTCTCATTGTGAAGAGGAAATAAAGGAGTGCAAAGCTAGAAATCACTTAAAGAAATAGAAAAAAACACCCCTGTGACTCAAATCAATGTTTGTCTTGTTCTTCTCACAGATACAGTGACTAAACTTTTGACTATGATTCTCTGGATTAGAGTCCTAGTTAAATTTTTCAGTGAAGAAATTAATAGCCTTTATGGTTCTTACCTCCCATACATTACTTTTAAAGTATAATTGACATGCATAAATATCTGAAAAAATGTAAACTGACTAGAAGAAACTTGCAATATTGTGTGGTTCTTTTGGATAAAATTAATTCCCAGTTGAATTTTTGAACAGGTGACTCTTCTAGAGGTACTTGACGTAGTTTTAGGTTATCTCTTGAGCCACTGAAAAAAGAAAGCAGATTAGTCTATTTGCAAGGGGTCGGATGAATTAATTATTGCATAGATTCAGTTCAATAAATTTGTAAAATCTCTCTTTAGTTTGATGCAGTGCAAAGATCTCTAAGACCTCTCATTCTGAAAAGCACCATGTAAAACTTAGTTCTGCTATCTCAGTATGTAACAGATGGTAATAACTGCCAAAACCAAGAGAAATATTTCACAAGAGAACTTTGAGTTCATATCAGGCAGTCTTGACATAACTTGTATACACAGGTTAATTCATGTCATTCTGGGAGATAAGTCATTTATCCCATGGGTAACCTTTTAAAAGCCACAGCTGGCATTTAGAATGCTTCTTGTTCAATATCAAAGCAGTAACAGGAACTTTCAGTCTCTGCTTTGAGAACAGAGGCTCACCCTTCAGTAAACAGCTGCAACTTTGAAGTTGACAAAAGAGAATGATTTGCTGGGTTACATAAAGATGGGTTAAAAGCACTGAGCATAAGCAGTTGTGTGTGGATTCAGTTTTCCACGACCTCTATAGAAATAAAGCAGACTGATAGCTTTCTCTCTCTTGTATTTTACTTTGTTAACTTGTGTAAATTATATGATTAAGAGATTTTGAAAAACTATTAATATTGATACTTAAGTTTCTACATGTCATAGTTCTTCTCTTCAAATAGTAAGATTTGATTATTTAAAAAGTTTTATAATGCAACCAAGATAAGCTTTGAGAAATTGAACGGAGCAACTTCTTCATTGGCAAGAAATAAAACTGAGCTGCTGCTGATTATTAGTCTTCTGTTTTCCTGAGTATTTACTTCTTAAAGTACTTTTTTATTTTGAAATAGTATTTTTTAAACTACTGTTTCCCCTCAAGCAGTAGGTTATGGAAAATCTTTAATGAAAGAGAGTATTTTTCCAGATGAAATGAAAATACTATCTATTACATAGTTTATGTAAGATCTCAGACAACTGAGAACAATATCTTTGACTAATGAATAGGGAAAAGCATGGAAGTTCCAGTATTTAACATGATTCTTGGTCTGCTGTATATGTGATTTGAAATGCAAATGTACTTCAGAGATCTTCTGACCATTGTTTGCAGACCATCTCTGTGAGCCAGAGTCTGTAGTACCTTTTATCACACTTCTAGCAGTGGATGCACAACAGAGCTGATTTATAAAGTCTAAAGAAGCTGTTTTGCTATTGACCAGCCTGTGTTTATACTATTAATAACAAGTATCAATTTTCATGAGTCCTATCCTTTAAAAGTATGGCTCTAACTGGTTGCTTCTAATTTTGTTGAAATAACCAAAGACTGCCAATGGTGTGGCCTCTCGGGAAGAAGAAGAAATAAGTGAGCTGCAGGAAGATGACAGAGACCAGTTCTGTGATCAGCTGGCCAGCGTAGGGATGCTGGGGAGAATTGCTGCAGAACACTGTATACCTCTTCTTACAAAGTAGGTACCAAGACAAACAGTCACAAATGCAAATGAGTAAAGCCATCACATATGAAAGGCCTGACTTTGCCGAAACAATCTAAAAGCAATGAAGTTATTTTATTGTTATTTGTCCACAGTTTGTTAGAAGACCGAGTGACAAGGCTCCATGGTCAGTTGCAAAGGCATCAGCAGCAGTTACTTGCCTCACCAGCATCAGGTTCAATTGACAATAAAGTGCTTGATGACTTGTATGAGGATATTCATTGGCTTATTTTAGTCACAGGTTAGTGACCAGTTTTAAAAAGTACTTACTGTGGTAGTCTTGTTGCAGCTGGGACACCCTGGGGAGGAAAAAAAGAAATCCCTGCATATCAACTATTCTTAATCGACGATACCTTTTATCCTTTATGATGATTTCATCTTACATACACTACTTGCAAATTCTATTTTATTTTCATCTGTCTGAGTAACATGAATATTACCTTAAAAAGATTGATGAAATCTTTTAAAATTCCCACAGCTAATTTTGTTAACAAATTTTTTTTTCGAGCTGTGTTATCGGTCAACCTATTCAAGAAATTAGTCTGTTCATGGTACCAGTGGTATTGTCTTCAGGCACATGACTTTTTAAGGGAACCGATATGAGACCAGGATAGTAGTAACACTCAGTGGTGGCAAAGAATCAAGTGAGTTCTAGAATTTCTCAGCACTGATGAGCCATACCCCCTACCATTTTGTTATGTTTCAGGGAAGCTGAATTTAGAAACTTTTTGATTTTTAGATGTATTTATTTTACATATGTTTTCAAAACATAATAAATAACAACTAAGGCACTGTCTGTCCTTTGGTGTAAGAAATCTATAATATATAAAATATTATGTGGGATTTTTTGAGTATCTGATGTTTTAATTGCTCTCAGATGTTGCCATGAATGTATTTATAATACTGTGGGATGGAGTATCTATTTGTAGCTCACAGATGGTTATAGGGTGAGACCTTGAAAACTCAACTAAAGCAACTAAATGTACTTGATGTCCGAAAACCTCTGACGGATCTGAAATGTTAGCAAAACAGAAGTCCCAAATGAGATGGATTCAGTGGGGAAATCATGAAATCAAGGCTTTTTATCACATAACAAGAAAATATTACAACAAAATGTTTTGGGGTGTCCCTTCCCCAAATAGTTGAATTGACTATAGTGCTTTTACATGAAGTAAAACTTGTCTATTTTATTGGGTTTTAAATTGATGATTTCTTTCCCGTCCTGGTTTCTTGTCACTTTAGGTTTTTCTCTACTGAAATGCTTTGGGGATTCTAAAGTTAACTTGTATATATTTAAGCAGTGTTTAGTCAGATTGTACAAATGTTGATTCTGGTGTAATGTTTGCAGTTAAAACAATAGATTCTCTAATCGGAAAGCCATAAGTTAACCTAGAGGAGAAGGTTGTGATCACTCTTTCTTTTTTAATGTAAGGCTACCTCTTGGCTAATGATACTCAGGGAGAGACTCCGCTAATACCTCCAGAAGTAATGGAATATTCCATTAAACATTCAGCTGAGGTTGACATCAATACAACACTTCAGATTCTGGGATCTCCAGGAGAAAAGGCCTCTTCCATCCCAGGGTACAACAGAACTGATTCTGTAATTAGGTAAAGATGCATCTTTTGCTATTCAGTGTGTTAAATGCTTTTTAAGAGGGGAAAAAAAGAGAACATGAGTGGACTTTTGTAAGTTTGAAAAATAAAGAAGCAATATGTAAACACTGAATATTGAAAAAGAAATGTCTCTTTTACTAGCATTAAAATAAGGGCAAATAATTTAGAAGAATGGTTTTATAATGGCCGTATTAAGGTAATGCTGTAAAAAAAAGCATTAAAAGATAGAAAGGATGAAGTGATTTTATTTAATTTTTTTTAGGATAAAGAAAAGTAGGGTAAATATAGGTGGTATTTCAGGTCAACATGATCCAGGGAAGGACTGAAAAGAAAAATGAGAGTAAGGCCTCAAAACGGGTACCATTAAGTCAAGATGGAAGAGCTGAAGTGATAGATTGACCTAAGAATCTTAACACAGGACACGAGTCAAAGTCTTGGAAATAAAGAGACATGGTTTTTATATGTCCACTCAAAATCCATCTTTGATCTATTTGCTATGGAAATTCCTTAAAATACATTAGAAAAGTTGGTAGGTCAAAATTTTTAGATAATCTGTGCTCTGAAATTCATTCAGCACATGTGCAACTTAAGCAAGCACTTTCCAGAGCATCAGTGAGATGGTCTGCTGTGAACATGAGTTACTGCCCAAGCTTGACAGTAGAAGAAAAGTTGCTCCTCAGAGCAGGAAGAGTTGTTGTCAGTTATGTGCACGTATCACTGTTAGCCTATGAAAGGAGCAGGAGAGATTTCCCTTCCCTTTTGCAAGAAGGCTGATGCCCACAAAAGGCTTTGCAATTTGAATCCTCAAATCCTCACACTGCAGAAGATTACATTCCACTCAACTAACATAAAGGATTCTTCACTCAAGATTAATTGTTGTGTACTTAAAAGTTTTCATATGAGAAGAAGCTATAAAAATGGATCTTCCTTAGTAATAATGTATGCATCTAATTAGAAGCTTGTATACTGCTCACTGGTACTATTGGACGCTTCAAAAAGTCATCACTGAACAGGATTTCTGATGCAGTGTGTTGATGGTGATAGGAATAAAATCAGATCTCAATAAGGAGAGATTTGAGGATCTCTGTTAACAGCTCGGAAGCGTCTTCAAGAAATAGGCCACTGTCAAGTCCTAAATTTCTTGTGCACTATCATATTCTTACAAAATTTAATTGACATACTACAATAGCTAGCATTTAATGTAGTCTTGTAGACTGATTTTAATAATGCAATCACCTGGTGATCTATTTCAGACTGATTTTTCTGCAGTAATAAGCAAGAGAGAAATAACTGGTCATTTCTGTATTTGTTTTTTAGTACGAATCACACTGCAAAAGCTGCACAATTAGAACCAGTTTTGCCCCTAAACTTTATGGTGCAAGGAGGGGAGAAGCAGTTTTTTGAAAAAGCTTTTTAAGCACTCCAAGTAGCAGTCCATTTGTCACAAAGCTTTTGAGATTTCTTTGTTGCAGCAATCTTGATGCTGGAGATCACCTTTTAAAGCGTAATTATGACTTCTTGGAGGATACTTGCCAGTCTATCCTCTCTCTCTCTCTCTCCCTTTTAGCTTGCATTTCAAGAAGCAATAAAATCAGGTGCTTTTTACTTGTTTAGAAGTTGAACAACTTTGTGTTACCCTGATCCTTCTGTCGTATTTTGTGAAAAATGAAAGTGTTTGTTAGTTGCTTGCTTCTCCAAAAACGACTCTCAGCATCCTCATGGTATTCTGCATCTGCAGGTTGTTATCTGCTATTTTAAGAGTATCAGAAGTAGAATCTAGAGCAATAAGAGCGAATCTCACGCATCTCCTCAGCCCCCAGATGGGCAAAGATATTGTATGGTTCCTCAAGCGCTGGGCAAAGACTTATCTCCTAGTAGATGAAAAGTTGTATGATCAGGTAAGACCATAACTTTAATGAGTAATTGGTGAGTATTAGCGATAGTGTTATATTGTGAATGCACATGTCAGTGTAGCTGTTGAAAAGTACAGTGCTAAAGCATTTTTATTGTTCAGTGGGTTGTGGTTTATTTTGGAATTTTTTGGAAATCTGATGTTTTCTTCTACTTGTTAATTAGAAATATAAGTTGTTAGGGCACTCATCTCACACGTTTTGCTGCAAATACAGGGATTTTTCGGTGGCCATCATCATAGCAGAGTAACATAGAGCTCTCTTGCTACATAGTGGGTGAAACTCACTGACTACAGGGATTTTATAAGCTGTGTCTGACTGTCCATCAGACCTTACTTTTCATCTGTTAATGGTGGGATTACCCTTGATGAATGATTCAGTGAGTAACCTGATGATGATTCTGAATTAGATATTTAACACAGTCACAAAGTAACATACATTAGCTACTTTCTCTCCTCTCCCTGTTCTCGTTGTATATACCATGATTTTAACAGTGCATTCTTTGTAAAGGGCAACTTCTTACTGTGTTTGGACAGCGCTAATCATGATTAGAACTTGATCCTGAGTTTGCTTATCAAACTAACTGTAATCTAGCTGGCTCACAGAGGCCACTTGTCTTCAGGAGGTCCTGTTGGCTCTAACTTGTTGAGAAAAATTTTTATTTCCACTATTGAAGCAACTAAGAATACTAACACTTCAGGAGGTCCCTCCTTAACAAAAGTAGGTATACCATACAATTGTAAATAGCGTTGGAATAGTATTATTTAGCTTCTACATACAGCACAGCTAAGAATTTGTAAAGATACCAGTTGGGGAAAAATTTGAGAGCATGTTAGAAAGAGATCCATGTGAAAAAGGATGTGAAGAAACAAGAGTATCTTGGAAATGCACACATTTAGTTTGTGTTGACATGTGAAGAGACTGAAACCTCTATTTAAACCTTGTGCTCAGTTGTGTGTATATCATGAGTTTTAAAGTTAGAAGTGTTAGTGGTGTGCTAACAGGAAACCCCTGTACAATTACTACAAAGTCATTGGATTTCATTTGTGAGAAACTTTTTTTAAAGATAGGAGAAAAGGCAATTTGAAGGAAGCATATCTTAATATGCCAGGACCATAGTGTTACATCTTTTCTGAAAAATGTGTCAATTGAAGGAACCATCTGCAGAAAGCAGATACGGAAAAAAGAAGTTGAAAATAATTTTTTACAAGATTACATCTAGATCAAGGGCTAGGTTTATTTCTAATTTTTTTTTTTTTTGCCAGTGAATTTTGAGGAATTTTGTCTTAAATTCATAAAAACACTTCTGGGAGGTGATTTTGGGATCTTTCTTTTAATTATTAAAGCTTTTGAACTTTCTTTGGCCTTAAAAGCTAGACATGGTCAAACCTGATTTTGTAATGAGGTTGAAACTTTTCTTTGTTTTAGATGTTGTGCTTAAAATCACAAGATAAATTTGGCAAAGAATTTCCTTTTACAGGTATTCTTTGCCTTTGTCTATGTAACATTTGTGTAATTTAAGTAGGGAACAAGTGACAGCCTGAAAAGAATTTGCTGACAATGATTACCATACACTTTGGAGTTCTGGCTTCTGTAAAACTCACTCATTTTAATGCTTTTCTTATAGATAAGTCTGCCATTTAGTACAGCATTTGGTGCTGATACAGAGGGTTCCCAGTGGATTGTGGGTTACCTTTTAGAAAAAGTGATCAGTAACCTGGCAGTGTGGAGTTCAGAGCAGGACCTTGCAAATGATACTGTACAACTGCTAGTAACATTAGTGGAAAGGAGAGAGCGGTAAGTTGCTATACCTCTGGAAGTCAAAAAATTTCTTTTGCTTCCTTTAAAGTTTTTTGGCCAAAATAATCCAGATATAGAGCACTTTATATCTGTCTCTGTAAGTCAAATTACTTTAGTAACATACTATAACTGAGAAAAACCAACAAACTTGTCTAACAAATTGAGGAGACCTGTATTTGACAAAACATCACTTAATTTTTATTGTTTAGAAGTGTACTCTCCTTCCCTTACCTTTGTGTACTCACTCTTAAACAGTGAAAAAGGAAAACTCCCCTGGTCTCCACTCTTATTGCAAGGATTTTTGAGTCGTTAATTTCTGTTGATTAAAAATCCAGACATTGGCTAAGCCAGTATAAAATGTGTTCTGTAAATATATATTTTTTTAAAAAATCAAGAATTTTGTGGATTCAGACAAATTTCAAAAAGTTTTTGTTGGCATTGCAAACTGTGAAGAAGGGAATACTTAAATGTTTTGATTCTGTGAGTTGACATGCAGTCATATATTCACAGTCTTTTGAAAGACTGTTCTGAAGTTTGAGGGTTTAAAATGTTTGAGGAATTTTCTTTTTAAAAAAATTAAAACCCACAGGAACTAGTTGTGGAATAAACTGCTTATTTTATCATGACATAATGAGACTAAGCTTTTAATCCATGCAATATGTCCATTAACTCTTTGCGTGTATGTGCATAAAACTAAAGCACTTCCCTGCTTTTCTCCCATATGAATTGATCTATTTTCAGAGTATTTGCTTTGGAAGTCTTAGTACTGAGGCATTAGTCAGATAAAATCAACAGGCAATTTAGCCTTAGAATTAAAAAGCCAAAAGCCAACAAACTTCTGATAATGCTAGCAACCTGATGTGGTCTGTTCATACAATTTTGTGAAGTCTTTAATTAAACTGTTTTTCCTTCCTTTAGGGCAAACCTAGTTATTCAGTGTGAAAACTGGTGGAATTTAGCTAAACAGTTTGCAAGGCGAAGCCCTCCTCTTCACTATTTGTCCAGTTCTGTGCAGAGAACACTAATGAAAGCTTTAGTTTTAGGAGGTTTTGCTCATATGGATACAGAAACAAAGCAACAATACTGGACAGAGGTAAGCTATTTTAATGCCCCAATACAAGTTAGTCTAGGGAATTTTATGGTGACACAGAATAAACTCGTATAGCATATTTTTATTTTGAATATCTAATTGATTTTAAAAATTATTATTCTCTTTTGAAGCTCAGTAGTTGTATCTCTTGTATTTAAATTGTCTGAAGCATTGCAACCTAAACAGTAATCACTAATTATTAACTGCAAGATTTGTGAAGCAGATGGTCAAACAGATTAGTAATTTCCCTTGAACTGTGCCATTTTATTATTTGTTTTAATTGGTGGTATTATGAATTATTCAGTTATTCACTTAATGGTAATGACAGTAAGTAAAAAGCTAATGTGGAACATAATTGAGAGCCTTGACCAGCTCTTTATGCCCTAGCTCCATGAAAGCTCAGATATTTAATATCAGAAAGGCTGGTGCAAGTAAGTAGCTGAAATGTGATCAGGAAGCACCATGGGAGTTATAAAGCATCGACTTGGAGAAAAATGTGCTTTTATTAGCAAAGCTATAAAATTAATGAATTAAGGTACAACTATAATGCATTGGAAGTAATTGGGGAAAAAAAAGTTTACTATTTTTATGGAAGTTTCTGAATTGTTTCCAAACACAGTTGATGACAAAAGCGATGGCGCTATTGAGACTGATAATATGGCAGTGATAACTGTGAGCATTAATCCTAATGCTTTCATTATTAGCCATTTTTTTCCCCTAATACTGCCTTTGGAAGAGAACCAAATAGTGTGAGGCAGAGAAAGTCATTGTCATTTGTATAAGCACTACAAAATAACCTAAAATGCTTACAGAGGTGCTCATTTTGAAACCTGCAGGTGGGTGATGCTGGATAATGAGAAGCACTAATCACTAGCACTTCAGCTTACATTGATTTGGCAGATAACTGAGCTGTTGGAAACTGGAACTGATTGATTCTTGTACTGCCATGCCAAAAGCAACCCATAAGCTTGCTATATTTCTTAAACCTCGCATCTCATGTAGTAGTATGCTTACCTTAATGTGTCTTTTCTAAAAAATTTCAAGGTTCTTCAGCCACTTCAGCAGCGATTCTTGAATGTGATAAACCAAGAAAACTTCCAGCAGATTTGTCAGGAGGAGGAAGTGAAACAGGAAATCACTGCTACATTAGAAGCACTCTGTGGCATTGCTGAAGCTACCCAGATTGATAATGTAGCAATTCTATTCAATTTCCTAATGGACTTCCTTAATAATTGTATTGGATTAATGGAAGTATACAAAAATACACCAGAGACTGTTAATCTCATAATAGAAGTCTTTGTTGAAGTTGCACATAAACAAATTTGCTATCTTGGAGAGGTAAATACAGCCAGGGGAAGGAGGGGGAAGTGTGTGTGTGTGTGTGTGTGTGCATGTACATACAGTGCTATTCCTTAAACAAAATCAAGTGTAGTGATTTTATATAGAGAAAGGCTGTGTGCACATCTGTTAAGGAATTCCTTTGTTTTAAAACATATGCTTGCAAAGATTAAAAGCAGAATATTTAGTCTGTTCTTACACCAATAAATTTAACCACAATTCATCACTAGTCTAACTGTGCATGGGTGGCAGAAGAGGACAGGCTATGTTGAGTACTGTTTTTTTAACTGTATCAAACTTCTCTGAAGTGCTGCTCTAGGAGAACTGCAGCACTGTTTTATGTTACCAGTGGCACTGCTTTATGTTACCAGTGCATACTGAAGAGATGCTGTCTTGGTCCTAGACAAGACATTAATAGTTGCCAAGAAGTTAACAGTTAAAAGTTGTGAGTCAGTGCAGTATACTTGTATCTTTGCATTGTTGGCTAATTTTGCATCTAGAGGAGGTCTTGCCTATTCCAAACTGGGTATGCACAATATATTTTGGCTCCGAACTTCCGTAGCTGAAGTGTGTCCCCAAGGGATTTCATTTGGAATCTAGTTTGTGAGAGTAGTGTGACATCAGCCTGTCCCGAGCCACTCTTGTCTGGTTTTTTGTTAAGATTGAGAAATCAATAAAAGTAATGTTCTGCTATTTCAGTCAGTGGCACATCAATGTATGGCTGTAAGTGTACTGTTTAAGGTGACTGTTTCCTTGATAATTTTGTGTGCAATTGTTAAAATAGTGGTCATATACTGAAACTGAATTGAAGCGTTTTCTACCAAGTAATGCCATCTTAAAACAAAATATGTCACTTATAGCATATGGAAGTTTTCTTACTATGTAACATTGTTTTATAGGCCAAAGCCATGAACTTGTATGAGGCCTGCTTAACTCTGCTCCAGGTGTATTCTAAAAATAATCTAGGTCGACAACGGATAGATGTTACAGCAGAAGAAGACCAGTACCAGGACCTCCTTCTTATTATGGAGCTTCTCACTAATCTTCTATCAAAAGAATTCATAGATTTCAGTGATACAGGTATTAAGGAATTGGTAATTGCAGAAACATAACTTGTGTTCTAAACTGTAAGAACAATTGTGGTGCTCAATCCACATAAAGTGAAAACTGAAGTTTAGGCTTGACTAGATCAGGATATGGAAATTACTATTTAATGTGCTAATAGCAAAAGGAAGGACTTTTGATAGTATTCTAGCATCTTAAAATATTATTGCTCTCATAAAATAAATAGGGCATGTAGGAAAAGCTTGAAATCTGAATGTTGCAAGTCTGAACGTGTAGTAGCAAAAGTTTTATGACAAACAGCCCACAGAAAAGTTGAGTGGTAAATTAATGCAAGAGGGCAGATGGAATTGTCTTAGTAAAGGATTCAACTTCAGTGAAATGTTGAGCTCATTAAAATTACATCATGTTTGAGGATCTTCTGTTTTCCTCTTTCACAGAACATGCTTTATGGTTTTTAGGTGTAATACAAGGGTTCCTTTTTATATCCCAGCCTGTTACTTTATGTGTATTTGCCACTTCAAATTGCAGTTGTCCTGAATATGATCTTCCAGTTCTAGCTTAGGAAGTAGCACATTGCTTTTGAAAAAGCCAAAACACATTTTCATGGTTCAGATCTCAACACGTCCTGTATAGTTCGCACAAAATAGAACCTTGGCAGATTGTTTGATACCAAGCATGTTTTGATGTTGTTCATTGCTTTTCTGAGGTATGTCTTGAAGGAGAGAACCTTGCACTCCAAAATGCGGTGCATAATTCTTCTTTTTTGCCATGCTTGCACAACACAAATACAGAAACAGATTTTGACTTTTTCCATTGAATGGACAACCCAATGCTATGTAACATATTCTCTTTGATATCTGGATGTTAGTTGTGTAGAAAACACTATCAAATACTTAATAGTGAAATTAAGTTGTGAATAAAGCCTAAATGTAATGCCCAGAAATCAAATGTATCGCAGGTTGTCTGCGTACTGCTGCTGACTCATTGCAGGAGTTAAAAAAGTAAGATCGCTGCCAGTTGGTGGGAAATGTAGGTCTTGCCTGTAACTGGAGAAAACTTGGCAACATCCAAACTACAGAATTTTCTAGACTAACTCTCCCATTCTTTTTCTACTTCTGTTCATAAAAGATATTAGGACATATATATATATACACACATATGTATATGCTCACATATATAGAGTATAAAAATGCAGTAATATTTTTCTTACTCTCTGTTTCTGTGCAAGCATGAAGCAGCTATCACTAGAAACAAATGAAATGCTCCGTAATGGAAGGGAGCCCTCAGAGTATCTGAAGCGTTCTGGTTTAGCATGCCATCTGGTACAAGTGATTATGAAATGCTTAGCCCTAATGAATATAAATATAGGGTGATGTGACAGCCTCCACTCACGAAGTTTCTATTTTAATACAGTGCCTCATGTTTTTGTTTGGAAAGAGGGGAATAGTCCTATTTTTAAAAATGCCTTTATAATAAAGAAATGGGACTCTTCCTTCAATGTGCTTAATCCTCCTTTTATAATAGTTTTTGTCTTTTCTATAGATGAAGTATTTAGAGGACATGAGCCTGGACAAGCTACAAATAGATCTGTATCAGCAGCAGATGTTGTCTTATATGGAGTTAATCTAGTTCTGCCTCTAATGTCCCAAGATCTGCTGAAGGTAAGTATATTTTTACACAGAACTGTTGAATATGAAAGCTTTATAGTAATGAATTCCCAGAATTCATTCCTATATGAATTCCACCTCCATAAGCTGAATTTTCTAAGATGCTATAAATATAACTGTTCTATAGTTCTAGATACTATTTGAGAACAATGTTGTAAGCAGAGAAAACCTGTATTTGAAGGTCGTAAACAAAACTTTTTTCTTCTAAAAGCAAGTCTGAGCAGATGAACAGCAAAATCTGAAATATTCTTCATGGAATCCTTTTTCAGAGTCAGAAATGTGATAGGAAGCATAAGCAATGGTATTAGTTAAAAGTAATGCTTTATCTTTACAATACAGATGGCTTTCCTATCAACAGCAGCTTATCAGTAGAACAGTAAAATGTGAATCAACAAGAGAGCAGCATGTCATTGGTTTGTACTGTGTTAATGTCTTACTTTGGATCAGGGGAACACTTCTGAAGCGTATCTTAGTTGTCTTGTCTTCACATGCTTTCTCATCTGGGAGCACTTGCTGAGCACAAGGGCTGCATCCATTTTAGATGAAACCAAGTCAAAGGATGTACCCTGGAAACCGCTCTATTGTGCTCCAAATGCTCGCTTTTACCCCCCAGGTAAAAGTGTGAAGTAAAATTGAATTTGTATAGAGCAGATGCCGGACTCCCACCATTAACTGTGCACTGTAACAGTCTTTTTTATTGTACCACAGTTTTCACTAATAAAATTTTAGCCATTCTAATGACTGAAGTTGCCTGCAAAAATTCTTTTATTCTCCAGTGCAAAGCATTGGTCCTCTCTCTTTGTACAGTTGAACATTATGCCAGAACAGAGTTATGTGTTGAATATGAAAGCACCATGTTTTTATTTTGACAGTTTCCATCCCTGTGTAATCAATATTACAAATTAATCACTTTCATCTGTGAAATATTCCCGGAGAAAATTCCACAACTTCCAGAAGACCTCTTTAAGAGCCTAATGTACTCACTGGAGTTAGGGATGTCATCGTATCCTTTACAGAGCTTGAGAGTGTTTTAAAAAAATCTAAGTTGCTATAAGCAACTATAAGGACCTGTTAAAAAATATAATTTTGGTTTTGTTTTTTCCTTTTCAATCTGTATCTGTAATTGTATACCAGTAATTGACTCTGCTCTCTGGGGATTGAGAGTTTCACTGTAGTCTCTGTTGAGATTCTAGTATTAGCTGAAGGGCCTCTCACTTGTGTTTGGGCGCAGCCTTTAAGTAGTTTAGCATGTAAGTTTTTTCTGGCAGCCATTCCAGCCTCCTCCATTACTTCATTTCAGAGTGTGTAACTTCATAAGCCTTCAGCTGGTATCCCAAAGCCATTCCTGAATTAGTTTCTCAGCTGGTAATACAAAACATTGCTGCTGTTCTACTGGGCTGGCTCCAGAGCATTTCCTGTCAGAGTGCCAATGGGCTCTCCCTCTCATAATGGGAGTACCATTTTCACTAATCTGTGGCACGTGTCAGAAACAGATGAGCTTGACCATAAGGGACGCTTTCTGAAAATGTTATGTCAGAGAGGGTTATGTTACCTTAGGGCATGTAGCTAATAAAAGAAGGCATTGAAGATGGAATTCTTTTTTTCTCCTTTTTCTAGTTTGTTGTTGTTTTGGAGTTTTGTAAATTATTATTGTTTTTATTAGCATCTTTTTAAAGAAACTTCGGAACATACAAACATATAAAATATTTTCTAGCATCACAACTGGGTAGTTTTATCACAATTTATTGAAATCTGACTTCGATTCTTTAACGCCCATTATCAGAATGAGCTCAGAGGTTTGCCAACTTTGTCTGGAGGCTGTAACACCATTAGCAGAACAGTGTGCAAAAGCACAAGAAACAGATTCAACTCTTTTTCTAGCAACAAGGCACTTTCTTAAGGTAAGGCATCTGTGTTCCCTGTTATTTTGGGTTTTTTGCATAAAGGCAGCATCTGGAGGCCAAATGTGATCGAATCCAGATTAGTCAGGATCACACATACAGTAAGAAACAGCCTGTTAGCTTAAAAGAAAAAGAAATGGCAATATAATAAGAAAGAAGGCATGAATAACTGAAGATATTGGACTAGAGTACAAAGGAGGATGGAGGCATAGAGGGAAGCAGTCCCTTATTGCCAATAAACAAAAGACTTGAGCTTCACGGAGTGAAATTTGTATTTACCCATGCTCCACACATGAACTCTAGAGCTGATTGTCAATTTTAGCAGTTATGTCTGTTGTGAAAAGAAAGCTTCCAGAATTGTGTGAACTAGAGGCTGGGTGGAGTGCTAAAACAAAATGCATGAAAAAGATCGTAGCTGGGAACTAGAAAGAAAATGCTGTTACTTATCCAATGTATCTAATGAATTAGGCATTTTCATAATTCACTAGAAATTGATGGTTCCTTTTAAGACCATCCACTCTTACCAAATTTTGGAGTGACCTGGTAGCAACCCGGTTCCTGCCAACTGGCAACAAAGTATTTGTGGCATTTGCATGCTTGTCTTCTGATTTTGTATAGTCTTCAGTTAAGGCGCACATTGTTCTTCACGTAAGACATCTTTTGTTACCAAGCTGACATTGGAACTTCTGGGGATGGTTCATTAAAAACATACATCAGCCAAGCTGAGAAGAATGGGAAACTCCTAAATAATTTTGTCTTTATATATCTTATAAGTTAACGTAGCTTCATGCCTTATTTCTAAATTTCTGCTTAAAATTATAATACTGCTCTTACTAATCTGTTCCCAGTCTGACTATCTGTGAGCTGTAGGAGTCTCCAAAACTTTAGGAAAAAGTTCTGTATTTTATTCTGGAAGAACAAAGGCTTTTTCATTTTTTTTCTCTGGCATATCTTCAGCTTCTGGAGAAAAATACAAGAGGTGCCATTTGTTTCTGAAGAACAGTTTATATAAATCAACAGCAGGCTTCAGTGCTTTGAGATATGAGTTTGTTGTTAAGCCAAGACTCAATTTCTAAAGACTCAACTTCTAAAAGAACTTGATTTCCAAATTATTGGTACCTCAATTTATTTAATAAAAAAAAGTCAACAAAGTAAACAGCAACTTTGGTTTGTAAATACAAGTTCATTATTATTATTATCAGAAGTGCTTCAGCAGCATATGTTGATAAAGTAGGAAATGAAATTTATGCTTCCCTAATTATTTATGTTTTGCGATTTCAGATGGTTTTTGATATGCTCGTACTTCAGAAGCACAATACAGAAATGACAACTGCAGCAGGTGAAGCATTCTACACGTTAGTCTGTTTGCATCAGGTATGGCATTTAGACACTTACACCCTGAAAAGAAGTCATTTGTTAAAGGAGAGTGGTTAGTTGTTCTGTGCGTGGTAAATCATAGAATCATTTGGTTTGGAATGGGGGACCCCAGAAGGTCTGTAGTTCAACTTCTTGCTTAAAGTGGAGTCAACATTGAATTCAGATCAAGATGCTCAAGACTTTTTCTAGCTGTGTTTTGAAAGCCTCCAAGGTGGATATTCCAAAGCCCATTTTTAAGTGGCCCATTAAATGTTTTATTATCCATATAATTCATGTGTTTTCAGTACTTGCCAGACAGTCTTCCTGACCCACTGCTGGATTCATTCAAGTTCATCAATATCCTTGTGTTAAGGAGTCCAAAACAAGACACAGTATTCCACATCTAATCTAACAAGTGCTGTGTAAAACAGTGAATACACCCCAGTATGCTGATAGTGTTCATTGATGACAGGACACTGCTGACTTGCTTCGCCTGCTGTCCACCAGGACCTTTGGGTCTTTTTTTCAGTAGAACTGCTCCCCACCCTGTCAGTTCCCAGCCTGTATGCTTGCAGGGGGTTAGTCTGTTTCAGTTGCAGGACTTTGTTCTTGTTGAGTATCGTGATTTCCCTGTCAGTCCATTCCTCCTGCCCTGAGTAGGTGTCTAAGTGTCAGGCCTACCCTTGAATGCACTGTCTGCACTCCCCAGTTTGGTTTCATCCACAGACTCAAGGAGAGTGCATTTCCTCTCCTCCTACAGGTCACTGACTAAAATATTTAAAAGGTCGCAGTCCAGAGGAGAGCTTTCAGTGCCTCTAGTAATCATCTTTCAGGTGGAACATGAGCCATTAACCTCAAGCCCCTAGAGGCTAATGATACATGTGTGTTTTCACCTATGTAAGTAGTCCACCCATTCTGACTAGCAAATCTTTAGCAGCTGTGCATGACATACTTGCAACCAAGCTGGGATTTTCTTATGTCAGGCATCCACTGCTCTCTGCTTATTCACAGATGTAGTCATTTGGACGTCAAAGAAAGGTTGGTAAAGCATGATTTACCATTGGTAAATCCACACTGGCTGTTCTCAATGGTTTTCTCTTTCACATGTCCAGAGATAACTTCTAGGAGTACTTGCTTCATGATTTTCTTAGTTGTTCAAAGATGATAGAGAGCAGCCTTGTAATGACATGAGCCAGCTTTCTGAACCTTTGGATAGATTCCATCAGGTCTTATGAGCTTGTGTGCATCAAGATTTCTCAAGAGATCCCTGGGTTCATCCTCTTTACTATGTGTAGTTCCTCTCCTCCTGAAACTCTCTCTCTGGTCACAAAGGTCTGGAAAAACCTGTCAGTGAAGACCAGGGCAAAGAAAGCACTGATTATTTCAGCCTTACCTTTTGTCAACTGTCATTAAATCACCTGTTCCATTCAGCAGCACAACCCACGTTTTCCCTGTTCCTTCTTCTGCTGTTAAAGTGCTCAGTACTCATAGATGTTGCTCTTGTTGTCTTTAATGTTCCTTGCTAAATTCAGCTTTAGCTGAACTTCATTTTTCTGTCATCATTCTTGTCCAGGCAATGTTTTTAATTTCCTTGTTTTGTAGCTCTCCCTGCTTCTATTTCCTGCATGTGTTGTGCTTGCACTACAGTTCAGCCGTGAACTCTCTTCTCAGCTGAATTGGTGTCCTTAGATGTTTATATTGCTTTCCTCAGTATCTGGACAGGCCATTCTTGTGCTTGGAAGAGGTTGTCCTGTCAGCTCTCCTGAGCTCTTTTTGTCTCCAGAGATCACTCTCACAAGATACCACTCATCAGTCTCTTGCATAAGGTGAAATCTGCTCTCATGACATCCAGGTTCTGTACTTGGCTGCCCTTTTTCTTTGCTTTCCTGGAGATCCTTAACTCCACTAATTGATGATCCCTCAAAGGCTGGCATTAATTACCATATCCTTGACCAGCTCTTCCTAGCTGTGAGTAACAGACGTGAAGTCACACTCCTGGGTAGACCATCTGGTATTTCAGCAAATGTCAGGGAGATAATCTTGCAAGTCTGATGTGGAAACTTTCTGAAGTTGCTTGAAGATGACTCAGTCCACTAAAAGCCCTGTTCTGGGATTTGTAACAAGATCCCACCATGATGTCATCTTTGCCACCTCTCCTCTGTTCACTCAACTAGATTGTTGCCCAGTGTGTAGAAAAGCATCCTTAATTTGAGCTGCCCTTTCACAGAAGGGGATGTCTTCATCCCTAAAGGGCTTCTCTCTGTCCCTTGGAACACTCCAGTCATGCCACCTGTCCCACAACAACCTAGTGCCTGCAGTGATATTGCAGCTCTGCACTTGCACATGGAGCTCTAGATCCTTCTGTTTTGAAAGCTGAATGCATTTCTACACAGACATTTGAGGTTGGCCTCCTTTCCTGTTTAATATTTCCCGATGAACACTATTAAACCCATTACATTTCCTTGCATTCTTAATACTGTTGGTCTCTATCTCCTCGCTTAGCTACATGTTGTTAGCACTATTCCCCAACATGCCCTTTAAAGCCCTTCCTGCCAGGTTGGCAAGCCTTTAGCAAAGATGCTCCTAAGCCACTTTATCCTATGGATTCTCTCATGCTAGCAGCCGTTATCCCTCAAAGAGAGACTTATGATCATGTAAGACAGAAAGACCCTGTGATACCACCCACAGGTAGCAAATTCCTTTTGTCTACCCCCACACAAACCCTCACTAGTAGAACTGAAGGGAATGACATTCTGGCTCCTGTGTCCAGCTCCCAGAGCTCAGGCATTTTGGACTTGCTTCAGGTGTGTGCCCCTTGGCAGTGTCCCTCTAGTCATGTTTAACATGTTTCTTTGTATTCTGTTTCTGTCCAAGTAAGCATGAGAGTAAGTAGGAAGCTGTTAGAAAGGAATCTAAGCTCTCTGTCCCAGGGAGGAGACCCTAGAAAATGGAGAACCTATGGGAGGAGTTGGTTGGTGTGGCACACCAAACACAGTGCAGGCATGAAGAAGGAGCAGTCCATTTTGCAGGAATAAGCCTATGCTAAGAAAGAGCCACAAGGCCCTTTGAAGAGTACGCCCTAAGTTGTCATCTTACTCTGCACTGCAAAGCACTGTACCTAGTTTTGCACCCTTCTTTATCGTTCCTAAAATACCCAGTCCAGACGAAGGACTTTATCTGACTGACAGATAGGTGAAAGGCTGCAGGGCCCGCAGTTGCTGCTGGTACAGTGGTCAGTGAAACTGGGTAACGGTGTAGTGGTGCTGATAGTTTTCTGTCACTGCTTTTATTCTGGATCTTGTCCTGATGAGAGAAGTTGTACATACTGTATTTTTTTTGTTTGTTTATTTAACAGGCTGAATATTCAGAACTAGTTGAAACATTGCTATCAACTCAACAAGATCCAGTAATTTACCAGCGGTTAGCAGATGCCTTCAACAAGCTTACTGCGAGCAGCACTCCTCCTACACTGGACCGTAAGCAGAAGATGGCCTTCTTAAAGAGTTTAGAAGAATTTATGGCAAACGTTGGTGGACTTCTCTGTGTAAAATAAACAACAAAACTCTATGCCTAATTTAGACCCTTTCTGCAAAATGCACTGAGAAATGCTGAATGCTGACTAAGTCTTGTACGTGTCTCTGGGTTCTTTGCAGCCATCTGAGATTCTAGAGAGCCTGGAAGTTCGAACATAACACAATGGAATAGGAGAGGTCAACTTTGAATCAGCTTCTGCTATTATGTGTTAGCTGCAATCTGTCATACTTGTGTGTGGGACAGAATGAACAGAAAATTTGAATTTATTTTTTTTCCATATATGTGCAAACAGATATGGGCACAATGAAAAATAAATGCAGTGCCTTTTCCTCTGCACTGGTTTAAAATATGAGTGGTCATATAAACATACAGATTTCTTTTCTACCCAAAATCATGTTAGAGTGTGATGCAGATACATATAAAGCTCTAAAAAGTTTAGCTGATTTTCAACTTTATTTTTCCTCTCTTTGAGTTTGTGTTCCAATGGGGAAGAAGAACCAAATGGTATTTTAACTTGTGTTTAGTTCTGTTTTTCTACATCAATCTGACATTGCATGTTTAATGCAATGCAGGTTTTTACATTATGTTCTGCTGCCTAAAGTTCAAAGAAAAAAAAGTTGTATATTTTTGTTCCCCTAAAGTGAACTTTAGGATCCGTAGCCATTTCATTGCCTTAATTTAAAAGAAAAAAAAAGCTCATATACTTTAGATAAAAAACTTAAGGCAAGATTTGACTCTTCAGAGTTGGTTTAGGATGTTGGCACTGAGCTGCTGTGTACCTGTTGCAGCCTTTCAAGTTGACGTGTCATTTTGGAATGAGTGTCTAATGCAAGATTCACGAGTAGTTTTACTTTCAGTATCTGTTTTGATTCTTACCTGGGTTGCAAGGAACTGCAATGTATTTCTACACTGAACTGTTTGCTTAAGCAATAACAATCCAAAAGGTGTGAATTAGTGGCAAACCTTGTAAAGTTGGGGCATTAGCTAAAACAATTATGCTAGCACAAGGGCACCAGACTCTTTACTCAAGGTTTGTGTTTGACTCAAGAAGGAAAAGAAAGGATGCCTAGTGCTGTGGGAGATTTTTAGTTTTGCTGAATCTAGCACCACTTCTGCAGAGCCCTTGCAGCTGCTCTGGCTTGGTTTTTTGTATCAGCACTTTAGCTATTACAATAGCAGAATATAGTGCCCTGAGTATAGAGAACCAACAAGGAAGAGCAGCATGTGATTATGAAAGCAAGGCCTGCTTTGTCTCCTATCATGAGCCAGAGAAAACTGAAGCAGACACAAATGCTGCATGTCTAGTAAAATTATTTTCGTGGAAATACATGGAGGCAAAGGTGAGCCCTTCTGTTTAAGATTTCTGCTGGATTATGCTGTTGAATATTTCCCATGTGTTTTTAAATTTATATAAAATGTATGGTATACACCTTTGTATGACTGCGTATAGCTTCATGTTTGCAATTCTGTGCCATTCTTCAGCTATTCATCTCAAAATTAGTCACAATAGCCAGAATTTTTAAAAGACACAAATTTCTACTACTGTGCTATAAGTGACCTAAGGCTTTTTTTAAAAAAGTTATATCCATATGTGTCTCAAGCATGGATCCACAAGGCCAAAAAAGCCGTCTCTTTATTATACTTTTCTCTTTTAATCGAAGAGAGCAGATTTATACATTAAAAAGTGACCACAAAACTTGTTAGATAATAATATTCCTTCCCAGCTAGTATTTTATTTCTTAAGATATTTAAATAGTATTTTAGAACAAGGATATTGCTCTCAATTTTTTTCTTGAAACTCTAATGCTTTTCTTTAAAGGATTTCTTGATTGTGCACTTGCACAAAAAATAATGATCTGGCAGATCATTCTGTTTCAAGCAGTTGTGATGGCCGATTTTGGTTTGTTTGGGTTTTTTTCAAATTGTCTGGGATTTGCTATGTTTTTGAAACTGCTTCTGGAGTTTTTCTGAGTTTATATGTTGGATGAAACCTCTTTTTTTTTGAGATGAAGGGCATTGAAGCTTGGGAACATAAGTGGCAGTAGGAGCTGCTAGTTATGATGTGCTCAATATCAAATATCTAAACCAAAGTTTTCAAAGAGATTATAGCAAATACTTTCAAATTCCTTGGATCCAACTGAATAACTGATATATTCATTTCACTCATTTCTTTTCTAGCTCTGTCACTATTGTTTCATTAATTCTAAAGCTGGCTCACTATTTAAAAATATTTATTAACTTTTAAATTTTGAAATCCTCTTGCATATTGTGATTGATGAATGGAAGCACAACCTGAGTTCATATTTGAGACAAATTATTTTGCATTATTTTTCTTATCAGGCCCATTGTGTTGTAACAATCAGACTCACAGAGCATCTTTTGACTATCAAGACTTGCTAAAGTAGGACCACTTATTTTCAAGGACTTGTTTTGAAGACTGTTTAAAAATTTCCTTTGCCCTTCTTTTAAAATGAATATTATATATTAAAGGAAAAATGTCCTAGTAAGGGATTTGGGGGATTTTGTAAGTTTGCTTAATGTTATACTTCCCCATTTCTAAATTTTTCTTATGTTCTCATACATTCAGTGGTAGTCTTTCCATGCCATTTTATGTTCCTTTTAGAGCAAATGCTAAGATGTCTCTGCTTAGTGGCATCCATGGAATTGTTGCAAAAGCTTCTGGGAATAAGTTTTATTCACTCATACTCCTGCTGGCTTGGTGGCTGCTTCTATCTGAACTATTTGGCTTCTATATCCCTACCAAAAAAAGGGGTAAAAAAAATCCTTATGTGATCTTCTACACATTCAGTTGCTGTAAATCTAGATGTGAATGCTGACTGAGGTCCACAGGAAAAACTCACAGACCATTTTTTGTGAACACTGAGAGCTGGCTCCATATAAGTGTTCTGAAGTGTTTTATAGCATCACTGCATAGATTTTCCATTCACTGTGCAAAGTGAATAATGGTTCTAAAAATGCACCTGTTTTTTGAAGGAAAAAAGGCAACTCAAACCTCATTATAAATGCTGCGTGATATAATTGTAACAAACATACTTGTCTAGAATTCTCTTGCTTAAGCAGATTATTGATCCAATATTTTCATTCTGAGACTAGAAATCAAGTAGCTTCTTTCCCATTTTGCTAGCTCCTTCTCCATTGTAATAGTTAGTTCTAATGCTGGCATAGTAGTTTTCTGTTGTCGAACCTATAATTTTTGATGTTGACAAAAGTGACCATCAAGGTCAGTCATGAAACTCAGATACATACAGACAGAAGTGGACTGCTACTACTACTGCTTTCACATGCATTTATGCCTTAATTAGCTTCACTGAATTACTGCCAGAATCTGCTACTTTTTGCCCAGAGGTTTTGGTTTTGACAGTTTAGTGGTAAAGGGCTCACCTTTTTTTCTCAGGAATGAGAAACTCATTTTCTCAGCAAGTCCAAATCGTACTAGTTGAAAGAGAGACATTTGAATTGGAGTCATCTCTTTCGTAGTGCATAGCAGCACTCACTGAAGCCCAAGTGTCTACCTGGGCAAATCCCTTTATATCTAAGCCATGTAGTTCTAGAAAATAAGCTTGCTCAGAGCAGTCAGTTGTCCATTTAAAATCTAATTCTTTAAAAGGGAAAGCAAATTCTAATTTGTGGTCTGTAAAATTGTTAAAAATATGAATTGCAGCATTTCTCTTGTCAAACACTTCAAGTCATTTCAGTTTTGATTGAGTAATTACATAAGGAGGTGGGTTTTTTTTTTTATGGAAGTAGCTTGATGAATATAAGCGCAGGAGTAGGAGCCAGGCTCCTTTAATTTTGTAATAAATTTTTCCACTGGATCCTCTGTGGCCACTGGCAAGTTGCTGGAACTGTGTTGTTGTTAAAATAGCATTAACACCTACCTACCTCACAGGGATGTTGTGAGGATTAGTTTATGCCTATAAAATGCATTGAGGATCTGAGATGCTATGTAAATATTACATACTTTAATTTTAGTTTTGTGAGGTGTAAGATTTACTGTAATGAGAACAGATTTTTGTAATTAAAAAAGGCCAAGAGAGGCATCAGAGGTGCAGTATTCCCCAGTACAGGAATGCTTGCTGTAAATTGTTATTTCAATTACAGCTGATGGAAGTAAGGTGAGATTCCCCACCAGTGTGCCTCGTTTCTGGTCTATACAGGGAGAGGACAGCTGTTAGTTATTCAGGCTTTGGTGCCTCTGCTTGTGACAAGTGCTGCTTATAGTGGTAGGGTTTTTTGTTTGGTTTGGTCTTGGGGTTTTACACTTTTCTGAAAGGAACAGACACCGCTCATTTCTACCATGTTTGTTCCGGTCACTCAGTATAACCAAAGCCTAATGTTGACAATTAAAATTTTAAGAGACAGCACTGCCACCCCTGCCCTGTATTAAATTTGCATTTAATACGAGTAGATTATGCCCTTTTTCCTGTAAATTAGATTAATGCTTTCTAGCGCTGATCATGAAGCAAATCATGAGGTGTGTATTGCTCTAGAGCCTTAAGCTCTTAGCTGTCTTATAAGACCCTTTCTTCAGTATGAGATTTCTTGGGGCTCTAGCAACTGAGAAGTAAGATACCCCTACCTTTCCCTTCCCCTGAATTAAAATTGAATTATGCTTTTTCTTTTCTTCCCTTTCCCTGTCCTGCTTGTCCTGTCCTTTTGAGCCATTCAACCCTTCCAACCTCAAGGGAAAGATACTACCCATGTGATTTTTCCAATCTGTTACAGCTTGATACTTGAAATTGATAAAAACCTTTCTAGTAGCATTCCCCAGCACATTTCAATCTCCCAGTGAACGATTCTAGAGTTTATAATTAGGAAAAAAAATTGTCCTCTTTTATTTGTTCCCTTTGTGCAAAATAAGGAACCTCCATGCAGTGAACATGCAGTTTTAAGGCAATAAATGCTAGTACTGCTGTTGGTCAAGTGTGTAAATATTATAAATGTATAATTCAGTACCGTGTTGAGTTTATATATTAAAAACACAGAGATTGAAGTGCTAGTTGATTTCAAGTATTGTTTTACCTGTACAGTTGAAGATACGAAGTTGCATAGAAGTATTTCACAATTTATTGCAATAAGACTTGGGAAATGGCTGTGTAATCAAGCCTTATCACAACTGAATTTTCAATTTTGAAATGATTGCTTTGTATATTTTTAAAATCCATAAGCAGGAGGAGGATCAAATTGCTTTCCACTAAAGACTTTTATTATTTTGTTTCGGCCATGTGTGATTTGTGTGTATTTTTGTTCAGTATTTTTCCAAAATCTCACCTGTGTTGAATCCCAGAAATAGCATTTGTTCTACTTCCTTATGGTAGAAACAAAAATAGGAATGCTATGAAATCTTAGGGTGCACATTTTGTTCTTTGGCTACAGTGAATGAGCAGTAATTAGGTTAAAAGTTAAAGTTACCCCATCAATTTACATCAGCACTTAAGGCATAAGTTTGTCCATCAACAGAAAAAAGGTGTGATTAGAGGTACAGTAGGAGTGTCTCCCACTGGACTGCAGTTACCAGAAATGGTTGTGAATAAATAATCAAATTAATCTTCCATCTTCTGGAAAAAGTTCTAACTGTGACTTTTCAGGCCATTATTATTGATGGTATTTGTCTACCCAAAAGGAATACCGATTTCTGGGTTTTTAATTTTGTGTGTGTGTGTGTGTGTGTGTGTATTTCATCTAAACAGTTTCTGATTCTATCTGGCATGGACATGTTCTCCAAGCTTGCAATCTGTTCCCATGTAAGGGACATCTAACAGTATGTTACTTCACAGGTATCAGAAAAGTTCAGTCACAGACAGCAGTTCATAATGTACTATAATACATTTAGATTTGGATAAACTCCAGCTCTTTTCTATTGCTCCCCTCTTACTTCCATGCACTTGCATCTTTAAAAAAAAAAAAGCTTCACAAATCCTGAAAGTAAAACTACGCAACAGCTGTGGTGGTGACAGCTTGCTATACATCTTGGCTCTATGTATCGCTAGAATTTTACTGGTTTCAGAAGTAAAATTACTGTGGCTATATATTTATATTGGCATGGTTTAGTTCAGTGAACATTTTGGTGAAGGATGGAAACATTTAAGGTAATTTTGAGGAAATTCCTGACAGCAGCTGGTAGGACTAACAGCAGCGTATCCAAGCAGCCTTTCATGTAGAAAATGGAACAGTTCTTCTTTACCTTAAATACAAGGTTTGGAATAAACTTGAAAGATTTGCATACAAGGCCTTCATTCACACTTGTCTGTCTAAGTGTACATAAACCCTATCAATTTTGCCTTTATGAAACTTATATTTGCTTCAGTTGTGAGTGGTGAAGTTAGTGGTGGGGTTTTTCCTTCAGTGATTTGCCATGTCTTACAAGCAGAAAGGTAGGAAAGCTCAACCCTCCAAGTGGAATTTGTCTGACCCGTCAACCGAGAAGGAGGTCGGAAGAGGGAAGAAGGAGGAGAAGAAAGTAAAAGCCTTACTATGTTATCTGGAGAATGAAAAATCGAGTTACTCTGCAAGAAGAAAAAGGAATTGATAAAATACAAGTGTTATCTCCTAACATTGTAACCCGTATCATCTTCGCAGGGATTAGTAAAAGCCTGCCATTTCATCGACACCTTGGTTGGGGAAAACAGCAAGTGCTATTTTGGAATACTGTGAAATTAAATGTGATACTATCTGTGTATGCTTCATTTAATTAAATAATACCTTCTTCTTTATCTTGGAAGACATTCCAGGCAAATCTGCATCTCCAAAGAGAACATGGAAGTTGCCCACTGTGACTGATATGTAATTCATTGCTTGTTTTTCTTCTGTCTGTATTTGAATCTTATGGAACAGCTGTTTTCATCTTAACATCTATTGGTATTGGATTATTTTCCTGACATGCTGTTGCCTTTGTGAATTAGAGTAAAACGAAGCTATGGATGTGATGTACTTCCCTTTTTCTTCCCATCTGTGTCTGGCCAATTGTTCATGGTTGTAAAGATATGTATGTTTGATTTGCTTTTAACTTCTTGTTTTGGATGCTGCAGTTTAGATTTGTGGCATATTCAAACTGCTTCCAGTCTCTGTTTGGTGTTTACTGAAAGTCATCACTAGACTCCAAAACAAAGTGATTTGAAAGCCTCACTTGTAGCTTGGTTTAATAAGTTGTCAGGGCCTTTGCTTTCATTTTGGAACTGCACCAATACTACTACTGCTCTTTTGTTCATTCAAATGATTGTTCTAACTCAAAAAAATCCCAAAGCCCAAACCACCACCCCATTGTGGAGTCTTTAGGAAGTTCACTGATGTCCTCACACAAGATCAACACTACTTTGGGGAAGGCGTATATTCTCCTGCCACTTTAAGAAAAGACTGTTCTTCTGAAGTACTTTTTGCCTGCTTTTAGGCTGTTATGCACTTTCATGATTTCTTAACAAACTACTGTTAAAATGTACTGTAACATGGATTTTGATAAGCGCACATGTATTTAAACAATTCACTCAGCCTCAGGAAAGCTGGAAAAATCAGATACCTGTTTTGTATCTTTGTTAAAATGTTTGTTACCTGCATCCCCTAAGATGGCCAGATAATGTCTAGATCCTGCAAGTGTAATTATTTAAATGATACCAGTTTAGTCTGCAAAAGGAGGACAGTGTAATTTGCTTTAGGGACAGAGAAAAGGGTGTCCTCTTATTTTCCTTAGAGGTATATATAGTCTGAATTGGGAGTTTCGAAAGCAAAAGGCAGTAATAAACACCATTTAGTGTTCAAGAAAAAAAAATTTCTTTCTTAACACTACCTGATTTCTGTTTTCTTCCTTCTCCTTAAAAAGTGTGTGTGAAATAAATGCAGAGGTATGTGTAGGAAAAACTGTAAAATCTGCTGCTGTACATGTTTGCTACTTGACTGCATTTTCTGTTCCACTTTAATTTTACTGGTTTTGCTAAATATATTTTATATATTTTCCTTCCTGCTTCTTGTGATGGCAGAGTGATTATATCTTTTGTGGGAAAAATCAAAAACAACCATGAGAAGGCTTTGGGGTCAGAAAATTCCATAAAGGTTGTATGTTGCCATGTATCTCAGGACAATTTTTGAGAGAGTTTTATACATCAGGAGCAATGGTAAAATCGATGGGGATGTGAAAACGTACAAAGGTATAGATACTGGCAATACTGTTCCAAGGTGGTTTGGGGTTTTTTTAAATGCTTTTAAAGTCTATTTAGAATACCTGTACCACTAGGAGGTAATAAGTGGCTAGTGGTCACTTACATAGAGCATTTTTCAGTTGGAAGACTGTAGCCCTCCTTGTGGCCCCTGAATTACTTCCAAGGGATCCACAAAGCCTGGCAAATAGAAGGATGTCACAGGGATCATGTGTCACTGTCGTTGTTTCTAAGATTTGCATCTCAAGAGTTGCGAGTCTGTGAACTGTTAGAGCATGAGAACATGCTCAGCTTGAATTCGTGGAGTGACTGCAAGCTTTCAGGAAGCTGACTGACAGTCTGTCCTCCCCTGTGCCCCAAGGGCTGAGGAAGCTGTGATGCCCCTGGCCTGCGCAGCTACCCACCCAGGGCTCCAAGGCACCTTTGGTTCTGCGTCTGTAGGAGAAAGAGCTCTGTATTGAAAGAAAAAGCGCAGCAAGTTTCTGCTTACAAAGGCGAGGTGTCGCAGGTTGTTCTGCAAGGAGAATATTTGCACTTCCGTTATTTTCCATCATCAGAAACGGGATTCTGTGGACATCAGCTAGAAGTAATCCTTGTATGGTTGTAAAGCACTATGTGCTTGG
This sequence comes from Serilophus lunatus, assembly GCA_013399895.1. Classification (NCBI taxonomy): domain Eukaryota; kingdom Metazoa; phylum Chordata; class Aves; order Passeriformes; family Eurylaimidae; genus Serilophus; species Serilophus lunatus. The sequence continues at coordinate 613,694 of VXBA01005559.1, read as the reverse complement.
CTGCCTTCCAAATTGACATGCAGTTGATTTGCCAGCCCTAAAAATGTCGAGATTTTCAGGGTGGGGGGGAAGCTAATAAATTTTTTAGGCTTATTAGCAACAGGAGAGATTCTACAATTAAAATTTAATAATCTATTTTCATACTAATTAAAGCTGGCATGGCTTATGCTACAGCAAGAGGACTGAAAAGCTTAGAATTTCTTTATTAGAGTAAAATAAAGTGCATGAAAACACAAAAGCTTTGTGAGTAACAAGTTGCTATTGCTCTCCAAAGTAGAACTGTGCTTTTAAAAACTCAATTTCTGATCTAGCAAGTGAAGAGGCAGTGGACTGTGTCATCAGGTTCATCTTAAGGACACGAGTGTCACTGCTGTGTGACTGGCTCTGTCAGTGAAAGGATAGGGGAGATGACTTAACTAGAAACATCTTCCTGCAAAAAAAGAGATTAGGAACAATAAAACCCAGTTAATAAGAAATTTCTTTCAGGGTGCACTTAACAGGTGTTCCCATGTTTGTGGTTAATTTGTTCTCACATCCCAAAGAAATTGCATTGCAAGAGAACCTGTTTTCCTTCCCCTAGAGTCACTCAAGCTCCTTCTGAGCTTTCCTTCTAGAACTGTCTTGTAACAGGATTCAAGCAAGGTCTTGAGATGTCTGTTTGCTGCCAAGTAGTATCTGATATCATAATCTAAATAATGTTGCCTGCCCACCCCCCAAGCCCCCACAGCCATGTGCCCTTATGTGATCTCTGTAACCCCTCTGGCAAGGAGGAATCACTTGTCATGGGGTGGAGTGCTGCTCTGGGAAATGTGGACTGAGAGCATGTGTCATCCCAGTCTCCTTTATCCTTTCAGTCTCGGTCTGTACACAATGTTTTTCACATCAAATGTGTGACAAATGTGCACGAAATAGGAAAATTACTGGTGTCACTTAAGCGTCACTTTTCTGTAGTATGTAAACCACATTTCTTACTGCACTCAGTAATATTATGCAATAATGTAGGGAAAAGAGGTTGGTTTGTTTAAATTACAGCAGTAGTGGTGGCATGAATAGGTATGGATGCATTCCACATAAGACAAGTCTTCTATGATGGGATAAAGACCTTTTTTGGCAAGAATTTTCAAAGACAAAAGCAGTAATGCACTGAATACCAGATCAGTGGAAGTCTTTTAAACCAAATGCAAATGCTCACAACTGTCAATGGAAAACCTTGTTTGCACATGTTAAAGAGGGAGAGGTTAAAAGTATGGACATCCGAAGAAAATATCAGCCTATCCCCACATCGTGCAGTGGCAAGAAAATTTGATTCTCTACTGCTTACAACAGCTGTGCTGGAAAATATTCCATCAGAATTTAATATTCTTGTCTTCCAAGGAAATAGTTCTGCTCTCCTCGATGCTCAGTGCTGAGCCCATGACTTTCTGTTCAGCCACAGTGAAGTGCTTGCAGCAGCTGAAGTTTGAGGAGGTTGTTGGTAAAAAAGATTTTTTTTAACTCATTGCTGATACAACTCAGCTCTGAGGAATGGGAGGAGAGTCTGCTCTTGAGTTAATTATAACTAATCTGATGGGCAACATTCTATGAATTGGTTTCTAGGAGAGTCATTGTATGGTGGACAATGTTGTGAAGGTGCTTTTTAAAAACATCAGACTTTATAAGGAAGGAATGAAAAAAACAGGGATGAGTTTCTGGCTAGAGGCGGTGAGGTGACGAATTGCCCGACAAATGTGTTGTGCCTGCACATGGGAAATGGGAAGATGAGCAGTTTTTATGGCCAAAGGGAAAGTGAATTAAATTCTGTCCTTCTGCTCTTGTGAGATCCCACCTGGAAAACTGCATCCAGCTCTGGGTCCCCTACCCAGGAAGGACATCGATCTATTGGAGTGAGTCCAGAGGAGGGCCGTGAAGATGATTGGAAGGATGGACCACATCTCCTGTGAGGAAAGGTTAAGAGAATTGAGACTGAGGAAAGGTTAAGAGAATTGGGATTTTCCAGACTGGAGAAAGCTTTGATGCTACATAATTGTGGCTTTCCAGTACCTGAAGGGGGCCTGCAAGAAAAATGGGGATAAACTATTTACAAGGGCATGTAGTGAAAGGACAAGAGGGAATGGCCTCAAACTGCAAGAGGGTAGGTTTAAATTAGGTATTACAAATAAATTCTTTAATGTGTGGGTGGTGGAACATTGGAACAGGTTGGCCAGAGAAGCTGTGGAAGCCCCATCCCTGGAGGTGTCCAAGGCCAGGCTGGACGGGGCTCTGAGCAGCCTTGTCTGGTAGGAGGTGTCCCTGCCGGTGGCACGGGGTCTGGAACTGGATGATCCAGAAGTAGCTCAGCAGACACAGAGCTCCTCAGCCGGCCCTCCGCCCGAGCCGCGCCGGAGAGAGGCAACGGCACAGGGAACCGGGCACCCCCCGCCCGAGCGTGTGCAGGACGTGGGGCGGCAGGAGGGGCGGGCTGAGAGCTCCCGGTCACACCGGGGTCGGGATGGCGATGTGGGTGTATGTGTGGGTGTATGTGTGGGTGTGGGTGTAGGTGTGGGTGTGGGTGTATGTGGGTGTGTGTGTATGTGTGTGTGTGTGTGGGTGTATGTGTGTGTGTGTGTGTATGTGTATGTGTGTGTATGTGTGTGGGTGTGTAAGGGTGTGGAAGCCCCGCCCGGCCCCACTGTCCCCTCAGCGCCCAGCGGGTGCGCGCGCGGCGAANCCCCCGTGCGCGTCCGCCCCCGCCCTGAGGGCCGGCGGTGTCCCCGCTCCGGGGGATCCGGGGGCTCCAAGGGCGCCGGGGCAGGGACAGCGACGGCGCGGATCCTCCTCCTCCCCGCCGGCCCTCGCCGCTCCCCGCGGCCCCGGGGAGGCGGGCGTGCCGGGGTCACTGCCGTGCCTCCCGGGGCTTCGTGGTGGCCGCAGGGTGCCCTCAGAGCGGCACACGGGAGGGGACCGGAGAAACGGGCCTTCCCCAGAAACAGCCCGTGTCCCGCCTTCCGTTCACGAGTAGGGGTGTCCCGGCCGGCCCGGTCCTGCCGGCGGCCCCTCCGCGCTGAGGGCAAAGGGTGGGAGCGGGACTGGGACACACCGTGCGTCCTTCGCTCCCGGGCGGCCGCGAGGCCTCCTGACCTGACCTTGGGCATCCAGCGCACTTCCCGCGTGCTTAGTAATTCCCTGGGAGCGTCTCTCCTACGAACTTTGCGGTGTCGGTTTGATGCACCATGAATCCCCCAGTCCCCGGGTCATGAACCAGCTCCTTCGGAGGGATCGGTTTGGTTTTTCTTTTTTTCAGTGGTGTTGGTTTGTGTTGCTTGGTGGGAGCCCTTGCAGCCTACACACACTTGGCTTTTTAATTCTTGCCTTGGAAAAGCGCAGCCCATCCCTGCCCGTGGCGTTGGTGCCACCTGTGATTGATTGCAGGCTCTCTTGTCCCCCTGCTCAGTCACTCCTTCCTTATTCCTGTGCAAATGCTTTTCTGGCCCTTGGGTGCCTAACTGCCCTTCTTGAGCCTTTGCTAGTTTCAGTATTTTCCCTGCTTTTGGCTGGGATAAAGAGACTGCAACGGCTGTTCGTTTTTGTTCTGTATGTGTGGGTAACTTGGAGCTCCTGACAGCACCTTTTAAATTTCTTTGTAAATTCTACTTAATCATGTTATCAAACACAACTCCCATGCAGTCAGGAGATTCGGAATTAGGATATAAGAGTCTTTAAAAACACGGTATTAGTGCTTGGTAGCAGCCAGAAAAACACATCAAATGCTAGAATGGGTTTTTTTAGGAAAAGAAATTGGAGCAGAAAACATCGCAAAACAACACCGTAAGTACGTGGTCGCCTGTATCTTGGGCATTGAGAAGAGATCTGGTCTCCTCGAGGAAAGGGTACATTAGAAGCATTCCACAAGGATGAGGGAATGCAGGGAAAGACTAGGATGAGGGAATGCAGGGAAAGACTTTGTCAGTCCATCAGAGAGGGGTAAGACCCTTCAGGCTGGAAAAGAGCCAATTTGCTGAAGGGGGAAAGGGAATGACTTACAGGTGCCTGTGAAATGACACTCGGAGACAATGTAGGGCTCAACCACTTGTTTTCCCTTCTGACACGCCAAGTGTCTGCACCACGCGAAGGGAGTAGCCATGTTCTGCAAGAAGAGGTGGTTATTCATAAAAGGATGGATAGAACAAAGCTTCTTACCAGCCAACACCGTAAACTAGAAGTTGTTACAGGAATTTAAGGGATACTGGACAAGTGTCTCTTGAGAACTGCATTCACAGGATGAATCACTTCAGATGCAGAAACAACTTCCTTAGGAGAAAATAGTTAAAAGTCTGGGAGAGTACAGGCTGGGGAGGTATCATATATTTGCCTTATCTCTGTCCTTTTGAGACTGTGTTTTTGAAGTCTTGAGGACACAGGCATGACTGGTATCAATGCTGCACCTGAACTAGTTCAGCTTTCTTGCACTAGTACAGCTCATCTGTGGCAGGTGAGCTGCTCCTGGTCCACAAATCCTGCCTTACCCGTCTTTCCCTTCTCCACAAAACCACTGTACGTAAGAAAACTGCTTCAGGTATGTCAGCTCAGCTTTACTGACACCTTCTGGCTTGGCCACCCTCTTCAGAGGATGCCAGTTCTGTTACCTGGCACCTGGGCCCCAGATACTTGAGGTTTTGAATTTTTCCTGGTTGAGTGGAAGGGAACCTGCTGCCTGTGCTCCAGGGTGACCTCTCAGGTGTTTGAGAAGTTTTCATTCGTACTGGAAGACTCTACAAAACAGATGTAGGTATGGCCTAGCAACGCTCCATTTCTCCTGGCTAAACCACACAACCAGGCAGGAGGATTTTTTGCACCCTGCACTGCAGGTGATGAGCTGCTTGTCTCCAAGACTGACTTGGGCAGCTTGGAAAAAATGCAGACAACTATAGTTAACTCCTTTTCATGCTCTCTGCCTTTAGATCCAAGTTAGCTCTAGAATAAGATCTTTTCTGGAGTTGCACGTGTTCTTTTTATGTTCTTGGTAAAAGATCTCGTGGTCTATCACTCCTCTTCCTCCCCTTCCCAGCGATGAACAGCATGGCTTTCCAACTATGTTTCTATTCCATGGCCTTTCAGCAGTCTTTTGCTTTTCCTTTTGCTTTTCCTTTTGCTTTTCCTTTCCCCTTCAGCTGAGGGACATTTTATCGCGAGGAGATGACATCTTTAGGGTGCCACAAAAGATTGAGCATTGAAAACTGGCAGAGCAGCAACATGTCCTGCTTGTACACCTACCAAATGGTATTTCTGAGTTGTGCGAGCATTCAGGGAGCCTGACTGACAGACATGGGTTTTTCCATAGTGTTCCTCCTAACTTAGGGTATTCTTTTCCTCTGTTGTAGACTTTGGCTGTATAAAATTAGATTTTTCATACATGACAGCTGGAAACTATCACTAAATACATACAATATTCTTGTGTAGACAAGGTCTTGGAGTCTGCTGTGCTACTGTAACCTCTTTTAATTTATATTTTGTTTTCTTTGAAGAGCTTTCACTCTGTAGTGATGACATTTGCCTGTATAGTTCATCAGGTGATAAAAGAGAGATTCAGCTGTGCAAGGGGAAGGGACTGAGGGGTCTGCAGGCAGCTCCACTTCCTTCATCCTACCTGCTGCCCTGTAGGCCTTGTGATGCTCCTGCAGTCACCTCACTTTTCCTGGTTTATGGGTAGATCTGGCCCTTTGAGGACCAGTGGCACTCAAATGAGCCATTTAACCCTATGAACACAGCCCTGCCTGTTCCTGGTCCATTTGACCTGGGGGTGCTCACCCCCTTTTTTCTGCTTTCCTCTAGGTGAACTTTTAACTTCATCATGAGTCTTACTTTCCTAAATTTGTTCTTGAGGACAAGAACAGTGTTCTTGAGGTGTTCTTGGAGATCTTACTTTTTTTATCATTTTGCTTTTTAATTAGGTGCAAATGCAACGTGTGAACTAAGAATTAATAGTAAAGAATATCTGTCACTTTCCTAGTTTTAAACCTTGTAACCCTATTAATACACAGGTTGAGTGTAGCCAGTATGGCTGGATCAGCACTGGTTGTGTTACAAATGCTCTGAATCCCAGGGCATTCCTAAAATGGAGTCCTGTCCCCCTGTGTGGCTCCTGTGGAGAGTCTGTGTGAGGACAGAGCTGGGGCTGCCAGTGGAGGGACCCAGGGCCTGGGACAAGCACAGATGGGGCAGCTGGAGCCTCAAGGGCCTTGGGAATTAAGAGTATAAAGGTTCCCCAAGAGCCAGAGACACTGTGGGTTTCTGTGACACATCCCACTCTCTCCCAAAAAGTTTCAGGGTTGCTTCTGGACTTGAGAGCAGTGAACTTTCTGGAAGGGGTATAGAGAGGCTTTCAAACAGTAGGACTGTCTCCCTTGAAGGAATTTACAAGACTTGTTCACATAAACTCACTTTAATAGTTTTCTGATGTAGTTCTTAAGCACAAGGATGTGTTCATACTAATGACCTAAGTCAGTATTTGTGCGTTCAGAAAAACACACTGAATTTTGGAGGCATTCATAGTAGATGTACATAATATTTCTACCATATGTTCTGAGTTACCTCTCCTTGCAACCTCACAGTTAATTGCTGCTTAGTTCCTAAGGGCTGAATTTACAAACCAAAAGGAAGGCTATTAAAAAATCAACTAAAAATTATTAATAGATAAAAGGTGTTTATGGCAGTGTGACTTTTTTCTGCTGAAACAATGGGAAGTACTTCATCAGCAATTCTATCTGTGAGGGTTTCATTTCATAGGCATGGATTTAGGCCTTGCAAGTTCCTGTATGGGCTCACTGAACAGAAAATAAAAAATTCCAGCTTTTGACTTAAGAACTGCAACTTCACATCTGTTTCAGTTTCCTAGTGTCAGAGGATAGATATGTCCGTGCTTAGGGGATAATAGCAAACCAGGTTAGTACATGTATCATTCACTTAATAAAAAAGAAAAGGTTGTGAGTTAGGGAGTGATTTTAAATTTCTAAAATGCCCTAATGAAAATAAATTGTTGTATAGGGTCTAAGATGGCTCGCAGTGTTGTGTATTGTTAGAGCACTGCAGCTAGAAACTGTTTTATATTTCTGAACTTGCAGTCGTTTTTATAAAAAATACTTTAATAATACTGTAAATAATACATTATGTATGTATTTTTAAAACATTTATATTTTATTCAAAAAAATGTGGAAAAAATATGATTTTGGTCTTGACTTGACAAACCACGAGCAGCTGTTCTTGAGATGTCTCATGTTTACACACTGCTCAGGTGACAGTTCTCGGGTGTTGTCCTGTTTCCAAGCCCTGTTCGACCCACTAGTTCTGAGACCGGGTGCAGAGAAAATGGGTTTCTTGAGAGAAAGATATTTTCCAGTTTTCTCCAGGACTATTGGCGTGCTGGGTCGTTTCTGGCGCCTTCGTTCCACGAGGTGGCACCGTCCCTTCTGGGCAGGACGCGGAGCGGCCTGGGGTGAGCGGGGCCGGGGAGGCTGCACGGCGGGACCTGCCTCGAGGGGTTTCTGAAGGTGCCTGTGCTCTTCCATTACAAGTTATGTCCAGGTTTTTACACAAAAAATGCACAAGTTTTCAGGAGAGTACAGTTAGAAAAATGAAGCTCTTTGTGAGCTTCTTGCTTACTTTCCCCCCCCCCCCCTTTTTTTATGTTTCTGGCATTCAGAGAAATCTTTTTATGGCCAAAGTTAAAGCCGAGTGATGACTGAGCTGGTTTACTTCATTGTGAGTCAGAATTGTGTAACTTTTGAACATGGGAAGGAATGACCAGTAGCTATCATTATTTCTAGAAGGAAAGGGAATAATTTATATAGGAGTCGCCAAACCCACTAAAGGAGTGTTTTTCTCTAAGGTGATACAAAAAAGGTGTATGGATTCAGGAAACCAAGAACTGTAATGACAACTTCCCGGTAAGAATACAAGCCAAATCTGTGTTGTACAGAAAGGCAGCAGTGTTGCTGCTGCTCCTGAATTCTCTGTGAAGACATGTGAGGGACATTGATTTGAGAACACTTCAACAGAGGAATATGTTTTCTTTTGTTAGTGAGTTTTTGTTTTTAACTGCATTGTCAGTGGAAGTTGTTTTACCTGAGGAGATGACACCGTTACTAAAAGCATTCATCATTGAAAAGGGTTAATGTCATTAATTTTTTGTTTTCTTGTTCTAGGAAAATGGATGATGATGACGATGACATTCCCCAGCTTTCATCCCATACATTGGCTGCTCTCCAGGAGTTCTATTTGGAACAGCAGCAGAGAGAGGGCATGAAGACCTCCCAAGGGTTTAATCAATATTCCATTGGCTCAATAGAAGAAAACTGGGTAAGAAACTATAAACCTCAGTGAATGAAGCACAGACAGAGAGGAGTGGCCTTTAGTTTCTTTTGTGGATGGATCATGAAAGGAAATTAAAAAGGGGAACACTCAAGATGTTCCTGTTCATGGATAGTAATGCTGTAGGGAGATTTGCTTTACTATCAAATGTGGGTATAGTAGTCTGTTTTACATTTGAGGGGGGTATAAACTGAAGGAGGTATGTGAAGGGGGGATAAAGCTGCTAACAGAAGCATCTGTCCCTTCTGGAAATTTTAACTCCAGCCTGCCATGGGAAGGTAGCAAAGACTTCCTGAGTTTGAGTCAAACACAGTGTAACAAGATGAAATGGTCTTTCCTTTCACATCATGTTTCTCTCTGTGTTTTATTTCTTTGGTTTTGTGGATGGCTGTTTTGCTGCTGGTTTTTATTTGGGACAGCCTGATTTTTGATTTGTCTCTGGATTGTTTGAGGGTTCTTTCTCTTACTTCTTCTGATCCCTTCTGATTTAGTAGTTTTATCCTTTATTTCCTTCTACACCATCAGTTTTCAAGTTCTTTTTTCCTCTTCTGGTAAAGTAACTCAATTTAAGAGTATTTGTGCATCTGCACATGGAATTTGAAATAATGCTGTCAGCTTTGTGTCACTGGATTACAGAAGTAGAAAGACTGTCAGGACAAGAGTCACTTCTCCAGCTTTCCAGTTTGTGAACTGGGAAGTTGCTGTGGGTTTTGATGTTCTTGAATTACACACCTCAGTGTAGATAGCACAATCAGAAGAACTGATGCTGTTTGTAACTGTGTTACCTTTCTCAGCAACTGAGCCAGTTTTGGTACAGTGATGAAACTGCATCGTGCCTGGCCAAGGAAGCGGTTCTGGCAGCTGGAAAAGGTGGCAAGTAGGTTTTAAAAATTGTGGTGTAGATATAACATGTCTTTTCTGTAAATATTTTGTTTCTATCATGAAGACAAAGCATGCAGTTTAATTCATTACTCATTGTACTTCATCTTTGTTCAACTGTGATATTGCAGAGTTGCTTTGTTGCTATTTAGTTAATAGTTTATGCTGATCTTCAGATTTACCATTTCACTGAATGTTGTCAGCCGTGCCTTGTAAAAGTTTACCATGAATATTTCTGGTTTTTGAGAAACACAAATTGCTCCAGAGCATATTAATAACTTGTAATTATTTTCTCTGGTTTTATACAATGCTTCCGTAGAACAGATAGAAAAATCTTGGCTTTCTTCCTATTTCTGTAAGGAGTAATTTTTAAGTTTTCAAGTATACTTCCTTGCTTTTCTGAAACAAGGCTTCCTCTGTAGTTAAGCTGAAATTGTTTGTACAGAATAGGTAATGGCTTTTATACTTAAAACTGAGTTATTTAAGTAATTAGTTACATACACAGAATTACACACAGAATTAATAAGGTTGGAAAAGACCATGGAGATCATCAAGTCCAACCTTTACCTAGGTTAACAACCTATCCAACATCAGTCTAACATCTATACCATCTGAACCATACCACTAAGTTCATCATCTAACCTATCCTTAAACACATCCAGGGACAGTGACTCCACCACCTCCCTGGGAAGCCCATTCCAGTGGAAGATCACTCTCACTGTGAAAAAGTTCCTCCTGATATCCAACCTAAACCTCCTCTGACACAGCCTAAGACTGTGTCCTCTCGTCCTGTCACTGGGAGCCTGAGAGAAGAGACCGACCCCCGCCTGACTACAACCTCCTTTCAGATAGTTATAGACAGCAATGAGGTCACCCCTGAGCCTCCTCTTCTCCAGGCTGAACAATCCCAGCTCCCTCAGCCGTTCCTCATAGGGCTTGTGCTCCAGCCCCTTCACCATCCTCGTTGCCCTTCTCTGGACACGCTCCAGCAACTCAATATCCTTCTTAAACTGAGGGGCCCAGAACTGGACACAGTACTCGAGCTGTGGCCTAACCAGTGCCAAATACAAGGGAAGGATAACTTCCCTGGTCCTACTGGCAACACTATTCTTGATGCAGGCCAGGATGCCATTGGCCTTCTTGGCCACCTGGGCACACTGCTGGCTCATATTCAGCTTCCTATCAACCACCACCCCCAAGTCCCTCTCTGCCTGGGGATCCTCCAGCCACACCGACCCCAGCCTATAACTCTGCATGGGCTTATTGCGGCCAAAGTGCAAAACCCAGCACTTGGATTTATTAAACCTCATGCTGTTGGACTCAGCCCATCTATCCAGCCTGTCAAGGTCTCTCTGCAGAGCCCTCCTTCCCTCTGACAGATCGACACTCATTCCAAGCTTGGTGTCATCCGCAAACTTACTAATAACGGATTCCATCCCCTCATCCAGATCATCAGTAAAGATGTTGAATAAAACCGGCCCCAACACTGAACCCTGAGGGACCCCACTGGTGACCGGCCTCCAACTGGACATGACTCCATTGACCACCACCCTCTGAGCTCAGCCATCCAGCCAATTCTTAACCCAGGACAGAGTAATAGAATAGAGAGAGAATGGCTTACATTTTGGGCACCAATGTTTAAAATATTTATCCAAAGCAGCCCTGAGGACTGCTGTAGGGGTTTTGTTGCTGTTGTTTGCCTTTCAAATCATATTCTGTTATTGTGTCTTTTTCAGGATAGCATGTGTTAGTGCACCAAGTGTGTACCAGAAACTGAAAGAACAGGATGGTGAAGACTTTTCAGTGTGTATACTTGAGTACGACAGAAGGTTTTCTGTATATGGAGAAGAATTTATCTTCTATGATTACAACCAGCCTTTGAACTTACCTGAAAATCTCCTGCCACACAGTTTTGACATCGTAATAGCAGACCCACCCTATCTGTCTGAGGAATGTCTTGAGAAAACTGCAGAGACAATCAAGTACTTGACAAAAGGAAAGATACTGCTTTGCACAGGTATAACTCATAAAAGTATTAGGTCGCCATGAGCATCTTCTTTTCTCTCTCAAAAGACAAACTCACTCATGTGAGAGAAATACTAACTCAAAAATACTAAATTATCATTAATTTAAGGAGGAATATATATCCTAAGCTTTTTATTTGAATACTCAAGCTCAGCTTTTGTTTTAAACTGAAGGTAAGTGGTTTTAAGCTGTACTTTTAAAATAAGTAATTCTTATGGCATTACAAATTCTACTGAAATTTTGGAGAATTATAAGGTCATCTTGCAAAGTTTCAGAAATACTTTCTTTTCTTGTAAAAGGGCCACTCTGTAATTGCAGTGATTGAAGTTTGTCTGTGGCAAACATGGGTACAATGTATTGTTTGTGTCCAAGGCACTGAAATACAGCAGGAGGAATTAAAAACTAGTGATAAAAGCAGTGAAACTAGATAACTGTATTTGCAGGTCCTTCTTTGTGAAGATGCACTTGCTGGTTTAAGAAGTGAGGCATGTCTGCCTTAGTCATGGCATGTCTTAAACTGTGATGTTATTACAAGATGTCTGAACTCATCCAGAAAACTTTTGCAAAAACAAAGGACAAAGCCCCTCTTTACATACAGTTTGAAGAAAGTCAATGAAGCAGACAAAATAAATAAAAAATTAAAACAATATGTGGCCATCAAAAGTCTACTTCTTGGCTTAATTGCACAGGGCACTCACACACAAGGATAAGTCTCAGAATTTTTCTCCCTAAAATGGATAGTTTGTGCTTCAGTTTACAAAGTTTGAGAAATACTGCTCAAGAAGTGATTTCTCAGTGTGTAGCTGTAAATACTGCAGTGCAATTTATTTAAGTGGAAGAGTATATGTAATCTGTTTGCATTTCCCATGGCTCTCTAAGAGCCAGCCTCTTTGGCATGTAGCAAGAAGGCTGAGTTCAAGTTTGCTTTCTGTACAAAGGGCACTGATACCTTCTACCTGTTTTTATGAAAATTCTCAGACATTCATTTCCTTGGGATGTCTTCCATTCCTTTAGATTTAAATTTCCCTGTAGATTCAGTTCTTAAGAAAGGCTGACAGTGTAGCTGCTTTAAGCCTTCCTTCCTTAAAAAAACCCAGGGTCTATATATATGCATTTGGGAGGAGCTATTAAAAATGTTCAAACATTCTGCTACTGTTTCTCTTAGTGAATATGAATTATTTTTGCTGCAGGTGCAATCATGGAGGATCAGGCAGCAAAGCATCTTGGTGTGAAGATATGCAAGTTTACTCCAAAACACTCACGAAATTTAGCCAATGAATTTCGGTGTTACGTGAACTATGCTTCTGGGCTGGACTGATTCTCATGAGAAGATCTACAACTTTATCAGACAGTCAAGCTGCTTTCTGTTCTTTGTCAGTGACTCCACTTTCCTCAGTGCTGAAATATTCAGCTCCAAGTACTGTTTTCTGAGCTAGGTTTAATCACCACAGTTAGATAGCCTTTTGCTTTTAATGGAGTGAGCATTTGCAGTTACTGTGGTTTCTATCATACCTATTAGGTAAATGTGGACCAAGCAATGCAGGGGCTGGATAATGGGAGCTTCTCTATTTGAGTTGGATTCTAACTGGTAGCCTTTACCATTTGAGGACACTTCAGTGACCTTTCTGAAGTGATTTTAGCTTGTAACAACACATAGATGGTTGCTTTGCAGACATCAGAATTGTCATTGCAAAAGAACTTGGTACTTCTGTAGTAATGTGACCCATACATGTTAGTCCCTTAAATCTTGAATCATAGTGGCTCTGATTACATATAGTGCCTACTTTTCAATAGATTTCAATATCAAAATAAAGACAATTTTACAGTCATGTCAAGTTTACAGTTACAAGGAGAGTCCTTTTTTTTTCCAGTTGCCCAGTTTTAGCTTTTTCTTCTATTCGCAGGCAGCAGCAGAGCAGTAGGATAGAAGCATCTTACAAATCCACTGAGGAATAACATAACATGTTGATAAACTCCTACTGTTTCAAATGTTGAATTTTATATACAAGGTTTGGACTATATTTCAGTCAAAATAGATGATACATTAGAAAATCTTTGCTTTGCGATAGTAGAGATTTTTGGTAACTGGGAATGTTTAAAGCTAGTTTTGACTAACTACACTACTAATGTATTTTGGGTGAAAGTTGTTTCAAAAATTTCAAGGCACTCAGCAGTTTTATAATCTATAATACATCATACAAAACATGAGTAATTGCCTTTATACGCCATATTGTGTAAAAGGCTGACAAAGGCTGCATCTACAAAATGAATCACCTAAAATATTTATTTTGCAGTGGGAATACAACTATTTAAACTTGTGAGACGAGACCTTGTTATTAGGTACAGATAATACTCATGTTTCTGTGCATTTCTGCTATTTGGATGCAGATTTTCCCATCTGGTGGAGTAAACATCTGAGATTTAGATGGAATATAATTCTCTCTCTGTGCTCAGAGGTTCATGCTGCCGAAGCTGGACACAGCAGCGATTCATAAATACCTATCCAAGGCACTGTAGCTTGGTTCCCCAGTTTCTAGGAGATCTGCTTACTTCCTGAGGCTTTCCCCTCCTCACACTTTATAGCTGCTGCTCCTGAGTTTCATGATAACAGTTTCTTTCTCTTTCACACCCTTGGTTTCTGTCAGACAGGTAACAGGTATTGAGTGTTAAATGGGAGAAGTGCAGCAGAGGAAGTGCATGCAGGGAGAACAGGCACCAGCCTCTTCTGACAGTCTCTGTGAGCCCATGGCTGATACAGTCTTGTCTTTTAGACCAGAAGCCATCATTGCTGCTGAGCCAGAATTCCCCCAAAAATGACTGTCCACAGGTGACATACAGCTGGGTTTAGTTGTTTTCCAGGAGGCTTGGCCATTGCTTTTTTGTGGCCAGTTAAAAAAAAAGCAAACCAGAATGTTAACTGCACTTAAACTCATTGTGCATTGTCTCAAATCTGTACTTCACAATTGTAAACAGGTTTATCACCTCAGTGTCTTGCATACCAAGCAGATGGAGACAATGAGGTAAATCATGAAACTTGGGGTTTAGCCATGTGGAGGCTTCAACTATGATTGCCAGAAGGGATTATACTCTTCCCCTGCCACTCACCTAAACAAAGCTTCACCTGTGCTGCTGCTTTGCTATTAATTCCTTCAGTTGTTTGCTTCATTTTGGTAAAAGTGTGTTGGGCTCTCCATAACAGAATTAAAAGACAACTTTGCTAATTTCATCAGAGACCTTTCTTAAAAAAAAGTGCACTGTTCAGTTGTACCAAGAAATTAATTTCCCAGAAAATAACTACTGCTTCTCACATGTAGGTCAGATGGCTTTGAAAAGAGGCACTGTGAAGATGCACAGTTACGAAAATGAGGGTGCATGTAAATCCATGCAGATGCACTCAACAGAGCAGCCCATTATCCACCAGCTTCCCTCTTAAAATTCTGGTGAGTGCTGGCAGCTGCTGAGCTTGACTAGTGGCATTTACAGCCTTCATCAGTGATGGGAGGTAAACTATTTTTGTCCTGCTTGATTCCAAGGCAGGAGCTGTTTCTGAGAAGCATACAAGTCACAAAAATTCATAGTAAATCTGTGCTGCGTGCCATCGTGGTAACTTGAAGCAATATTATGTGACAACAAAGCCTCTCATTTCTTCTGTAATAGGATTATGAATAAAAACAGGGTCAAGTAGTGATTGGCTCTCTTTACTGCGGGTGTCTCATGGATGGACTTGCTGTTGGAGCAGACTCTGGAGCAGTGTTAGCACCGTGCTGCTTTTCCAGTGGCATTTATCACTGGAGAGTCCCATGCTACAACCACTTCCCTGCAGTAACAGACACTGCAGGAGCAGGACGTGCCAGTGCCCTGCTCTCAGTATGACTGAGACACTTGGCAGGGGAAACCTGGGGGCTTGTGCACAGGCCAGTGGCTGTAGGTGAAGAGAATATACTGCAGCTGCCTGTGCCTCACCTCAAGTTATGAACAAAACATTTCTAGAAATGCTGTTGCATGAAGTCCAAGGTACTGCCTCCACTAAGATCTGCACTACCTGTTAGAAGTGTCATTGCTCTCAGCTAGATGTTGCACAGGCAGCCTGTCTCTGTACCACACACTTGCCTCCACCACTCTGTTCTGCCCCTCTGGACCAGAGCACCTGGGAGGTGTCTCTGATGGTTGGTTCAGTTGCTCTCCCTTGGTTACCCACACGGAGCAGCCCCAGTGCCATGCGCTGAGGTGGGAAACAGGGCAGCTGGGTTTGGGTTGCAGAATCCCCCCATCAGCCCGTGCCAGAGTTGTCCTGCTGCTCTGGGTCTGCTTGTGTTCTGCAACCTCCTTAGACGGGAATACACCAAAAACAAGTGGTAGCTCATGCCACCAAAACATGTAGGATTGACTAGATCTCCCTCATGTACCCTCATCCAGGTAGTTACAGCTGTTCCCTAAACCCAGCGAGCTCAATGGATGTTTATACTTCTGAGCACAACTCAGCCTTTTTCTCCTCTCCCCTTGCTGCTTTCATATTCGTGTTCCCTCATGCACTTCCATGTTCGTGTTCCCTCATGCACTTCCATGTTCACTTACAGCTATACATCTCCACTTAGCAGAAAAACACCTTAAGGAAATGACTGGCAAGTAAAGCAAAACTAGCATCTCAGACTTTTCTCAACCTTCCTGAATGATAGGAATTTTCCGACCAGTCTTAAGCAGTACTACAGAGAAGAAGATAATCTCTTTACCAAGGATATTTTGTGTTTTGTGGCTCCTAATGTATTCCAGGGACAACCTCATTGAAGGAAAAGATTTTCCTGGCACAAAAAAAATTTTCTCAAATAAGCTGCAGCTGCCAGATAGTTCCAGCTTTGAATTGTTTGCATTTATTAGGGCTGGAGTTGGTTCAATGAGGCATTTCATGTCTGCTTTCTGTCAACAGTTTGTGAAGCCTTGAAGCAACTCCAATGAGCCCTCCCTGCCCCCATGCAAATTAAAGGCACGGCTGCAGCAGCTGTAACCAGAGGGCTAGAAGCTGGAAAATGTCACACCACATTTGAAGTGAAACTGATATAAATCCATGATGTGATGACCTCGTTAAAAAAAGAACCCAAAACAAAACAATTCCTCACAAATGCAAACTACACTTAACACTCAGCCTTTTCTGTGCTGAATAATGTGGAGAGAAAGGATAAATGGAAGAATGTTTTGAAGGTCAACAAATGTTTGTGTAGCCAGTAGTTCTTGATGATAAGTATTAACAGTTGTTCACTAATGAACTATAAAACAGTTGCTCATGCTAAAATATAAACATAGGTTTTAAGAGACACCTAACTGGAAAGCTGGATCAGGAAGCAAACTGACTCAGCTAAGAAATCTGTCACAGAAGAGAGTGAGAATTAGAAAATGGGCTTCTGAACAAGATAACATGAAAATGCTTGTAACCACTAGAAGCTTTCTGCACTTGTTGCAGTTTGATGAGAAGGAGGTTGCCAACATATATCCTCTATTGATCAGCCGAGGTTTTGCAGTTCTCTCTTACTTTTAGTCATTCTATTTCTGAAGCTCTGTGTAAACTAAAGCATCTGTTTTTCTGGACTGGAGAAACTGATGATGTTCCACTTACTTGATCTTGCCTTGCAACTCCCAGGAACTCTCAGAACATGCTCTAGTTACTTGAAAACCTCAAAATGACTCCATAATTAATTCCTTTAGGACAAGAGAGTTGCAGAAAAAAGTGAGATTTTTTTTTTCCACATCACACAAATATATCCATGTGCTCTGATAAATAATTTGTTGCAGACAAATTAGTATAACAAAATTGTGTGGGCAGACAGATGAGTTCTGCTGGAGGGCAGTCCCTAGCTGGAGTTACAGCTGGCAGCCCCATGCTGTTAAATGCTGCATGGTTTGACATTTTGTTGTTGTTGTTTGAGGTCATTTTGATGCCTTTTATGGTGAAGACTTTGCTTTCTATGCTGTGGAGTCTGAAGGTCCAACTTCACCCTGGGTGAAGTGTGTGTGTGAAGAAAACCACACAATGTAATACTGAAACCATAAGATGTCAGGCTGCTGAAACATCATCTAATGTGGTGTCTCTCCAGTTTTGTGGGTCTGCCTCCCTTTGAGTCCCTCTGATTACCATTTCTCTCTGCTCAGAGAGTGAGAAGTTCGTCCACATTAGGAGGAAGGAAAAGTGGTTGTAAGTGCTGCAAGTATTTACATTCTCAGGGGAACAGGTAACTACTTCTAATTGCTGGCAGCAGCTAGGCAATTAGCTGTTCTCTGAGTAGTATAAACACTTTATGACCTTCTTTGAACTCTCCTTTGAGGATCCCCTTGAGATAGAAACATCACAATTTGAGGAAACACAGATCTAAAGACAACTAAAGTTGAGGAAAAGCATCTGTGCAAAAACCACAGTTACAAACTTCAATCGGACATCATCATGGGAATCTTTTATTAGTTTCTGAAGTTCTTAAAGATATTAGGCTTTGTAAGAAGTTACACAGATTGCACTCTAAAGATACTGTTAATGCTAGGCTGAGTCAGAGAGCACAATCAATAACTATGCACCAAGACAAGGAGTTGTGGTATGACTTTCAATTTGTATTTAACTTGTTAATTCTGATTAGCTTATAGTCTTTCCATTCTTCATCCGACAACACTCCAAAGAAGCAGTGTAGGGGCTTTTGCTGCTGTGAATTTAGGCCAGTTTTGAGATTCTTGATGAATCTGATGAATCTGAGTGCTGTGCACTCAGGGTTTTATCAGTTTTGGTGAGTATGGCCCTCTGAAGAATTATGTTTATGCACGGCATGCCTGGTTATTCGTGATTCTCATTCACTAGACTGAGTTCAACGTTCGGCCCCTTGTTCTGGAAATTCTGGTTAGGGCTTGCCATCAAGTTCCATCAGCAGTAAGCTGCTCAGATGGAAGATGGTTCTTCTGCAGACTAGCAGCTTCTGCAGGTGATTGTCTGTTACATGTAGCACAGGAAAAAATAGGTAACAATAATTGTATAAATCATATGGATTGGCTGGGACTCACCTCAATGACTTCTTATAGCATCTAGAAGTGAAGGCCTAGCCTGCTTCCTCGCCTGGAATGTACTTGAGATGAAGCCTATCCTCTTTACTTATTTTTTAATGAGGAATCTCCTCTCCTGACATGAAAAAGGTTTTGGCCTTTCAACTGTACAGATACAGTTTTATCTCAAGAAACAGTTAAGCAGTTAATGATGGGTGAAATCTAATACAGAATTCTTGGGACCCAAACTGTGTTTTTTTCTAATTGATATTTTCTGTGTAATTTAGGTTTAATCCACATCAGAAAAATCTGCTGCAGTTTTACAATATTCTAGCGTGTGTTTTCTCAACATTTTGTACCCTTAGCAATTTGGCAAGATTAAAAATAGCGCACACCTAGAAAATTGTTTCATTAATTACTCTAACTCAGCAAAGGATTCCTTGCTGTAGTGTATAAACAGCCACAGATGTAACAACCAAGAACACTGCTTGGAGTTTATGCAATACAAAGGAAGGTGCTCTCAGCCTGAGAAATTATCCTTTTAACTGCTGATTTGGCACATGTAAGGCAGCACTGTGATTTTTATATAAGAGTACTTAAAAGTAGAGTAAAAGAGATTCCTTAAAAATATCTACAACCAGCAGCCTGCTGTAGTAATAGCTAGCATGTCTTACAATTGCATCATCTTCTAAAATTTACTGTGAATAAGCAAGAATAGTATGTTCTGCTCTAAGAAAAAAGGCTACTTTGGAATTTGCGACAATGAACTACAAAGTTCGCTAAACAAGTGTACATGAACTAAAGAAGTTCTTAATAGGAATTGCCATCTTTAATGATCTGAGTGACTGGACAAAAGCTTCCACCTTTTAGCTGAAATAACTGTAAGCAGAAAGAAGAAGGTAAGTGGATATGTTTGTTGCTGTGGTGCAGTTCTCCCGAGGTGGTGAAATGATGAAGTGAAGCCCGTACTGTAACACAACTCCTAATATGTTCTTCATTCTGATGATGGCTTGTTCTGGCTTACCAGCAACTTCACCTCTTGCTTATCTATGCTGGAATTTACACTTTCCACCTCTTTTTCTTGCTCAGGTACACAAGTACAGCCCACTGGGATGGTGATGTAATCCTCTGTGTAGACGTAGCGCCCCCCGGCACAGGAGGACGTGCGGCGGAGGATGACTGTTGGCATGTACACAGGGGTGCTGCGGAAGTGGAAATTCTCCTCGCCAAAGATCCCCATGAGGCAGCCTTTGCACAGACAGTAGGCTTCAGGAATGTATTTAGGATATCTTGTGGGATCATAGGAAATTCTGTAGGGATGCAAATAAAGATTCATTAGTACCTCTAAAAATAGATATATTCATCTGGAGTTATTATTATTACTACTACTATTATTATTACAACCGTATTTTGTTATAATAATTATATCATGTTTTTATTGTCTTTGCCAGGAAAAACAGCTGTAGCTGTTGCTGTCTGGCTTCTTATTTGCAAAGTGTAAAGAAAAATACCTGAACAACTTACAGAAGTGGTCAGGTCCTGCAGTGCGGATTGAAGTATGAAGCATTTAGATTTCTGAATTGTGAGATTCAGGGGGTTAAGGAGAGCAAGTTTTGTATTTTGGACTGAATGCATCAATAGAGCATTCAAAAGGACACATGGGCATTTGATGTGCCTCAACTTCAAAAATTGGTACAAACCATTTTAACGTTATTATTGAAGCCATGAAATATTTTAAAATTTAGTAATTTAAATAGGAATGAATTGTACTATTATTTCTGCAATAGTTTTTGCCTCCCTGTTGTGCTTGGAGTTATAGAGGTGTCTTTCCTTTGAAAGCAGAACTCTGTATTTCTTTCTCTAATTCACCTCCACTGTCTCTTCCTCTAACCAGGAAGAAGTAACACTTTCATGCACGCAATGAGATAATACTTTTTTCTGCCTCCAAGCTTCAAAAGTATAGCCTCTATTTTTTACTGTCTCACCATTTGTTGTTTGGCCCTTTCTTTTCTCTTGATGCTCTAAAGCTTCAGGTTGACCATCTGGAAGAATTTTTTTCACAGAAAGTGTTGTAAAGCATTGGAATGAGCTGCCCAGGGAGGTGGTGGAATCACCATCCCTGGAGGAGTTCATGAAGCAACTGGATGTGGCACTTAGTACTGTGGTTTAGTTGACATGGTGGCAATCAGTCAAAACTGGGACTTGATGATCCTGGAGGTCTTTTCCAACCTTAATGATTCTATTATTCTAACTGCAGCTCGGACCAACAAAGTTCAAGATTTGTCATTCCTCTCTGCATATCGTTGGATGCTGAAACAAAGATGTGATACTGTGATCCTGGTTGGCCTGTAGCCACTGTTTTTAGCTAAGAGAGTAAAAACTGATAAAGTCTGTTTGCTTTTAAAATAAAAGCATAAATGCACAGCGGAGTACAGGTACTGGAGTGTGTAGACACTCTGCTTCTTGGGATGGTGATGTATTTGTTGCATTGTTCTTTACTCACTTCCTCTGCTTATTCGTGCTGGGCATGGCAGTAACTTCTACATTCTAGAAAATATGTTAGCATCTCCAGAAAATGAGCATTAAAAAAAATACCTTTAGCTCCTATGCCTGCTGCTGTCCCCTTTGCGCCTTTAGGCTCCCTTCAGAGAACCTCCTGCTGCCATACCTTTACAGAACTAGCACTGCTTCAGCACTGGTTCCACTGACCAGCTGCAGAGGGATGGATGACAGCTCTTTTTGGCTGGGGGCTCATCCTCCCTTTGGGAGGACACTGACCTCACGGGTGTTATCAGGAGCACATGCTCACCTGTTGGACAACAGGAAACCCTTTTCCGCCCTTCCCCTGCTCCTCCTTTCACACAGTGTACGGTCAAACCTACACACAGTGCACAGCAGAAGTATCCTACAGGCTAATAGTGGCACACAGAGGGCATGAAGACCCATCAGGAGGTCACCTAGCCCAAATGCCTCCATGGGGCAAGCTCAGATGTATTTGTCCATTTTGGTCCAGCCTGTTTTTAAAATCATCCAGCAGAGATTGCCAGCCTGCCCAGAGGATCTGTTGCAATGCTTCAGTACCTCTTTACTTGGTATATTTTCCTAATAGTGAAGTGGGGCATTTTTTTTCTTGAAAAATAAATCAATAATTCCCCATGTTTGGATGGTAAATCATAGCAGCTAAAGATAAAAAAGATGAGTAAAAATATTTGATATCAGAGAGAATGTTCAAGCCTGTAATTGTTTACCATGAAGTGCTCCAAGAACAGTAAAGTACTTGCACTAGGTTTTAAGCCATCCTCTACTTGGGATCAAGACAGAACCACCACACAGTATATGAACTAGGGCAACGACATAAAAATTAATCACATACCTGTCAACAATACATAACAAAAATGAATCAAATACCTGTCATCAAGATAATTATTTATGGGATAAACAAACTACTGAGTATACAATACCTCATTCCCAGCAGGCAGCTTCAAAATAACTGATTTTGAAAACCACAATAGAACCATAGAATCATAGAATGGCTTAGGTTGAAAGGGACCTTAAAGCTCATCCAGCTCCAACCTCACTGCCATGCCATGGACAGGGACACTTGCTCAAAGTCCCATCCAACCTGGGCCTAAATGGCAGAGGATGTGCCAGCCACAGCTTTTCTGGGCAACCTGTGCCAGTGCCTCACCACTCTCACTTCCTAATTCTCCCTAATATCTGATCCAAACCTGCCCTCTTTCAGTTTGGAGCATTTACACCTTGTCCTTTCACTATGTGCTCTCTCCAGCTCTATTGTAGGCCCCCTTTAGATACTGGGAAGCTCTCAGACTGTTTTCATAGGAGAGGTGCTCCACCCCTCAGAGCATCTCTATGGCCCTCCCCTGGACTCACTCCAACAGGTCCATGTCCTTCGTATGTTGGGATCCCAGTGCTCCATTTGGGATCTTCTAATAGATCTTAAAGTGACCTTAAATCTTAATAGATTTAAAGAGATTTCTAAATTGTGTTTCCCAGGGTTTGCAGCATTTCATTGGATATCAAAGTGTTGGCCTTTTATCTTTTCAGGTCATCTCTGAGATGAGAAGAGGTTTCAGCTGGGGAAGAGGCAGAATAAATTTGCCTCAAGCTGTGACTGCAGTCACTGCTAGTCTGGAAAACCTGAACTTCAGAAAACAGGCCTCCTGGTTCTCCCTCTCACGTCCATCCCTGGGTTGACACTGATGTTTTTTCTGGTCACAGGATTGATTAAAGAATTCATTCAGCTGGAGAGTAACTTTGTCAAAAGCTGGATTTTGGTCTGTCAACTATCTTGCCACATACACACAGAACTCTTCACCAACAAGCCAGCATGAACAAGCAGCTGTAGGTGGCGCAGAAGGGAGCTGCCCTTTTCAGAATTATCACCTGTTTATCAGGTTAAAAGAAATCTGTAGTCACAGCTTTGGCCAAACACAAACTTGATTATCCTGTCATCAAGGAAAAGAGACTTTTAAAAATCTATATATAAATAAAATTTTAGGGAGCTTGTTTTCCTCACATAAAAATCTGACCAGTTTTCTCATAGCCAGACACTGGTGATGTTGGAGATATTTTATGCAAAGCTTCTCTGTCCCATTTATACTTGCTTATTTTCCCCAGGAAATACCTTCATGTTACAGGAGCTCACACCAATGTGAAATAAAATGTCTGGTAGCCAGCAGAAGGGAAGAAAGGGGAATGCAGGCCTTTCTACTGCAATACATTCCCATTTCAAACTCAAGTGTGAGTAATTTCAGTGGTGGATTGTTAAACATACCATATGTCAAGTCATTGGTATTTCCTCTACTGTGTTATCTGTAGCACCCGGTTTATGATGTTACTGGAAAGCATGAATATGCTTCTGCATGCAAACATAAGAGTTTTCATCAATAATAACAGGAGGATACTGGAATCACGGTCTACAACAAACTTTCCCCTCCAAATTCCCACATGGCAAAAGTCAGGTATAAATNAGGAGTTTGGAAGAATGGTGTGGTTGTGGCATGGTTTTCTACTTTCCAAGGAAAAACATCTCTTGTTTTACTAAGTTTGATGTAGAGACCTATACTCCATCATGTGAGGATGGAAGTAATCAGAGAGGATCCAAACTGAAAGATGGATTTAAAATATAGAGGTGGGTTTGCAACCAGATCAGAACTTTAAGGAGCAAGTCTCTAAGTAATGTCTCCTGAAATTAACAGCTAAACTAAAATATCTCTGAAATTTGGAACCATATCTGTGTTCTGCATCTTCAGCTCAAACCTGTTCAGAAAAGCCATATAACTAAAGCCTCATTTTTATCTTTCTAGGCAGCTCAGACTTGCTTGGGCTTGAACCACTCACAAACCCAGTAACCTAGCTGCATAAATGCAGTTGTGTGACCTGCTTCTTCAGTCTGCATCTATTGAACATGAACACTGTGCACTACTGGCTCAACTGGTGTAGTTTGATGCCTTTCCATTACTCCAAGCACTACAAGTCATGTTTTAACATCTCCTAGAACAGGAAAAATGTGTTTCATCAGGTTAATCACTGATAAAAAGCATGCTCCAAGTTCCCACTGCCTCTTTCCTACATGTGGTGTAAGATACACCTAACTGGGATGGGCACAGCTGGGAAAAGTGGCGGAGGACCAGAGGAGTTCAACTGTCCTCTGCAGCCTCGTGTCATTTGCGGTGGCCATGGCTGCAAACCAGACAGCCCAGTCATTTTTATGAGGATTGCCCTTGTCCTGTGAACTCAGGTCTGGTATATAAGGCTCTCTGCCCTGCCAGCACTCCTGATTCACAAATGACAGGAGCAGGGAGCTATGCCAGGCTTCTCTGTTTCGGTCTGCTGGAACAAGAAGCAAGTTTGTGCTGAACTGGAACTGTTAATGAAGTGTGACTAGCCTGCTTTTCCTTATGACCCTGTGAGTGCTTTGAGAGCTCCCAGTGAAAAACAAACTTCCTGCCGTTTACGTTGTAAGCCTGGAAACTCAAGACAAAAGTTTCTGTCAGAAGTAAAACTTCTGCAGAGACTTAATCTGTCTTGTCCCTGTACTGCAGCTATCATATGTTGTATTTTTAATAATATTATCACTTCATAGTTTCCAAGCCTCTGAATCCAGAGGGTCAGTTGCTGTGCTGGGGCAGGCAGCCCCCTCTTCAGAAAATCTCTGTGAGCACTGGGCTAACAGCTGGATGATATCACAAGTCTAATAAGCAGATCATCATCCCCTTCCTTCACACTCTGAAATACTTACAGCATTAAGAGCTAACAGCTTTTTTTCCCTCTTGGCAAGACATTTATTTCCCTATAGCAGGTGTTCTTTTTTTCGTATTATGCTTAGTTTGTTTTATATACAGGTAGTAACCACAGTACTTTCCCAAAATAGCCTAATGTTAATTGATTTTCTGAATAGCTGTATGAACACGTACTCAACTGAAAAGGATGACAGTTCTGCATCCCCTTGTATTCTCTCTCTTGGTTGTATCTTTGGGATATGCACACTGATGATAAATCCCAGAAAATATCTTGGACAAGCTTCTAGAAAATCACTGGAGTGTTATTTAAAGCAAAGCCATCTTGCATGACTTTTTTCAAACACATTCCAGACAAGCTTGGCTTTTACCAGTAAAAAATGAGTTGCTTGTATTTTATTAAGATTTTATGTAAATGAACACTAAACCAAGGATTCTTAGAAACTGAAACTGGCTTTTGAAAAGCAGTAAAAAATAAGCTGGGCAATGTTTGGGAGAGGGACTAGATGATGTGGGATTTCACAATCAGAGCAACACTAACAATAAAAGTTAAATGTCTCTAAATAACCCTTAGTAAATACAGGATTAGGCACCAGAGGCAGACACAGAAACCATGGGATCTGGAAATTCAGAAAGGTAAATGACTTCTTGAATACATATGAAGAATTTCTGCTGAAGTCAGGCAGAAGTGTATTTGTATTTGAATGTATTCCCACAAACTAGGTATGATTGTTTTTATAACTTTAAGAAAACAGAAAACAAAAATCGAGCTGATATATACAGCTGATTAATGAATGACATCTCTGCTCTGCAGCACCTAGAATGGGATCACAAGTCAACACCGCCTGTAAAAGTGCTTTTGACTTCAGTGGGATCAGATTTTCTAACCGTTACTCTGAGCTTTATGATCAAACCCTGTAAACATTTATGTATGCATTTAAAATTAATC
Source organism: Serilophus lunatus (assembly GCA_013399895.1). Classification (NCBI taxonomy): domain Eukaryota; kingdom Metazoa; phylum Chordata; class Aves; order Passeriformes; family Eurylaimidae; genus Serilophus; species Serilophus lunatus. The sequence continues at coordinate 588,227 of VXBA01005559.1, read as the reverse complement.
CTTTTTATAGTGGCTCTTGTCCATGAGAAACTTATGTGTGCATCTCTGGAGCTGAGCTTGCATCGGTAAAGATTATGATTGTCTTCTGCAAAGTTCAACAAGCAGCACCCCTCTAGTGCTGTTGGCAGTGGTTTTTAGGTCAAACCATGTCACTAACTCTATTTAAGCAACTCTGAACCATAATGGTAGCCAAGGGTCATGGCCCTTGCCAGAACCTCTTTGTACTGGCAGCCTGGCACACAGTCAGCTCGATGATTTCATGGAATGATGATTTCATGGCAGAGCTTCTGCTGCTGGCTTTATTTTTTATTTATTTTTTTAATAAAGGGTAATTTTTAGACCAACTTGCTGAACTGCTGAGCAAATCCAGCATGCTCTACTGACTTTAGGGAACTCTGCTGTCTCTATAGCTTTGCAGAGTAAAGAGTGATTTGTGGGATTAAACTTGTGCCCTGAGTTATGTACTGATCTCCTGTGGCCATCAGGATGGAATTTCATTATTGGACAGATGAATATTTTTCTCCTAACTTTTGCTTTAAATACCACCTGTTGGTTGCTGCTTGCAACCATCGGGGACCAGATGGATCTGTGGTGGAATCCATGTACAACTCCTGTATCTCTGGGTTGTAGCATGCCAAAAGTGATGTAAGTCTTGATTTTTGTATAACCAAATTAAAAGACCAACTAATGTAAAATAAATAGTAAGCACAGAACAAAGACAAGGAAAGAAGCGACACAAGGATTATCCAGGGTTTAAGCCAGTCAAACCTAATTCTTCCACACTTAAATATAATTACAGACTTGAGATACAGGTGATGCAGGAGAGTGAACGTTATACACAGATCTCCAAGTAATATATTTGATTCATTCTCATAAAAGCTGATATGAAAAAAAAATCAGTTGTCTTGAACTGAATAGTCATTTGAGCAGAAGAATTACAAGCAGCAGTGTTAAACAGCTGGGAGCAGGTGCCTAGGGAGATATACAAGGGAAGGTAAGTAGAGCCAGACTTAATATCTTTATTACTAATGACCTGGAATAGGGAGTTTAAACAGTACGTTAATGAAATCTGCAGATGGTAACAATGGGAACTGCTGTAACACCAATGAAGACATAGAAACAGCACGAGATATCTCAGACACCAGAATGCAGGTTAAAAAGAAAGAAGACCCTCTATGCACAGAGCAAAAACGAGTTGCACTGTAAGCCTTTAGGTGCAGAGACGTCAGAGAGCAGGATGTCTGTGAGACACACTGAAATTGGGTAGGCATCTTGATGCAAATTTCAAGTAGTCAAATTCAGCCTTCGAGCAGTGTCCTACAGAGCAAAAGAGCGGTCTGCTTAGTGGATTTATTTCTGAGCATTCAATATTAGAACAACTCTGGAAGGCAGTTCAGGAGACAGCAATGAATCAGTGAAGTGGAGCAATTCATGATCAAAGACTGAAAGAATTAAATGTAAGTAGGCTTGTCAAGAAAGCTCTGTATCACAGAAGAGATCTGTGTGAAGTTTTTCCGATTAACACCCCAGCCGTGAAGAAGGAATTGATGGGTTTGTGCAAGTGCAATCGATTAACAATTGACAAAGTGTATCATGAAGTTGCTTCAGGTTTTTAGAGAGCTGCGTGACCTTTAGCTCTAATGGGATGAGGGAGCATGCTTCAAGAGTACTCAGGTGAAGACTGTAGAACAGATCTTCATGTCTGGCTTCAAAGTATAAGATAGCATGTTGGAACAGCTAATGCATGTTAGAAATCTTACACTTCACACTTGCATTACAAATCTTGCAATGTCTGTTTCTGTCTCATTGCACATTAATGTTATAGTAATACTGCAGCCTCAAAAAAAAAAAAAGAGAACTAAATGTTAACTAGATGGTGTACTCAGGTCTCTTCATCCTAGAGGAACAGTTTTCCCCCTAAATATATTTTTAGATTTTTCTTTCAATGGTATAATACTTTTCCCCCCTACTATCTTTTAAAATTCCACGCTTGGAGATGTCATCAAGTTACTTATATGTGAATGGTTAGTGATCTGTTTGAAAACATCTTGATGAAAAGTACAGTGGATTTACGGCTTCTTAATAAACTTTTTGTAAACCAGGCCCCAAAAGGCAGCTGGCTCTCTGTAAAGAAATAAGCCTATACAGAGCTCCAACTGAAAATAAACACCTGCCCAGTGGGATATAAGCATGAAAGGCACTGTTTTCAAACCAGAAAAATTTTCTGATAGTACTAGTATTTGGCAAAATCAGTGTAAAAACTACCTGAGCCTAACGGTTCGTGTTTTGATCATCATACTTGTTCTGTGCACTTAGGTAGCTGAAAAATCCTCAGACTGCTTAGAGAAAATGTATTACTAAAAATACTTTGTTTATGAAAGACTTAGTGGGCAAATAAACCATTTTTCTCTCAATGGGATTATTTCTTGAACTAAAAGTGGGCAAAAGCCATGCCACAAAGTAAATGTTTATTGGAGACCACTAACAAGGAGATACTTGTTTGCTGAAAACACAGTAACTGCATCAACGGATATAGGAAGGATAATGTACCGAAAGTAGCAAGAAAGTCAGTTCCTTTTAAATTTGGGTATGTTTTACATTCCTGTTGTCTGCAGTGTCTTTACAAAAAACTGAAAACATAACTCAGTTCTATTAGTCTTACTCAGACAAACCACCATTCTGAGAATGTGATCACATGGGGGGTTTTGTGTTCTAGATAAGTGGTTTCCAAGATTTTCCATAGCTCCCTACAGAAGTGCAGATCCTTGGTTTGTGTATTAACTAGCCTAACATCAAATTTACTTCTCTTAGTTATTTTTATGCTCCCTTAAAATAGTCTGTCAACCTCTATTCCTCCTCAGGGGTGTGCAAAGCATGGGCTGAAAACACAGACGTGGAATATCGCTGTACTCCTTCCCTGCCTGTGCTCCTACAGCAAACTGGACAGCAAGCCCTTGGGAGCGTTTGGTAATGGCTTTGCCGGTGTGTGACAAGAACACAGACTGTACTCTAATGTATTTTAGAAATAGCGGAGTGTCCGGAGTCACATCTCGGAGAAAGACCTGAGACCCTCTAGGGCTGGTACAGAGTCAGAAGGCGCTTCCTTCGTGGTGGTTCTTTGCTGAGAGTCCTGAGTGAACTTGACGTAGGACAATTTGCCCAAGCGACTTTTGGAGGGGTGGTCTGCGCTCCTGGATGGGTGTAGGTGTGAGTTCCATCTCACGGCTCGCTCCACCTCAGTCGTTTCTCTTTCTGCCCATTAGACATATCCCTCAGACAAACTGTTTTTTACGTATTACCTTATATCGCCTACTTAGACCTCTACTATAGCCCCTGCCCTCCAGGTTGCTGTCGGTGCCGCGGTCACCCCCCGCCTCCCGGGCAGAGCCGCTGGAGCCCGGCAGGGGCGGTCCCACACGGGGACACCGGCCCTGCTCCCTTCAGCCCGCCGGGACCCCTTGAGGCGGCTGGACCCCCCTTTCCCCCGGCTCCCGGAGTCACCTGTATGCCCAGGGCGATGCGCTGCGCAGGTTGACGGGGAGCCGGACCCTCTTGTCTTGCCCCGGCCGTCCCCCGGCGGGGCAGCTGGCGTTGTGCTGGCGGCCCGGCGGCTCGGGCTGCAGGGTGTGGTGGAAGGCGCTGAGCATGCCCGCCGCCAGCCGCCCGTACAGCTGCTCCAGCAGCTCCTCGGGCCGCTCGCCGCAGCTCCGGGTCCGCGCCGGCCGCTGCTTGGGCGCCCGGGCGGGCTCCGTGCGGAGCGGCAGCAGCGCCGCGCAGAGCAGCGCCAGCAGCGCCGCCGGCGCCGCCC